>OVBJ01000392.1:0-59221 GCA_900406535.1 Noccaea bulbosa
TTTTTGCCATTTGCAATAACATATGGCATGAACCATTGGAGATGCTCTAACCAAATATTTTCTAACGTGAGAGAGAGAGAAAATGGCAGTGCCACTCAAATCAACATCTTCTATGTCTTCTTCTCAATGTTCATCTTCATCTTCACCAACATCAAGCTCCATCAAACTCAAATCCCTAATCCAGTCTCTCATCATCACTCAAGTTTGTCGACTAATCGGCGAAATTTCTAGGGCTTCATCCATTATTGTTAGAGTCTTGAGGAAGAAGCAATACAATCTCTTGTCACTATCTTCTTCATTCAATCCGAAGAGAGCCGCCTCCACGAAACAAAAGAATAATATATTCTTCGGCTCCTTCAGACTTCACTACAACTTTTGCTCCTCTCACGTAGTGCCTGTCTCTGCGCCAGTACGTCTCCCTGAAGAGCTCTACTTGGCCCATCTCCAATACGACTCTACTTGGGAGTCAATGCATTCGTCTGAATCAATGGATGTTCGCGATGATGATGGTGAATTTCAAGAACCGCCTCAGCTCTCTAGATATCTAAGAGAGCTAGAGGGGAAAGTTAAAGACGGGGAAGAGGAAGGGGAAGAGATGGTGATGATGAATGAGATTGATAAACTGGCTGATCTGTTTATTGCAAATTGTCATGAGAAGTTCTTGCTCGAGAAGGTTGATTCGTATAGGAGATTCCAAGAGACGCTGAAGACATGCGATTGATGATGATGATGGGTCCTTTGTATCTTTCATTTCTTTTTATGTAATTTCACTTTTTCCTTCTCCTTTTTATTTTGAATTCTTCAAGTTATTCGAAATATTTGGACATGTATTGGAGAAAATTGGAAGCATAGGGATGGATTTGTGTGGTGTTTGTTGAGTTACAAAATGTAATGATGATGGTGGTGGTGTTTTTTTTTTTTTTAATAAATTACAAATTTACAACTAGAATAGACGGTTCAAAAGGGAAAATAGAAAATGGTTGGTTAATTGGTTTTCGTAATTTTGGCTTTATTGGTTTCTGTTCTAATGCTACTACTATCTTGTGATGTTTGTTGTTTGCTTCTGATGTACAATTGGGACCAACATATTTTGGATTTTTATTAGTTTATTATATCTGGCTTTTCAATATACCTATTTGATCTCTCTTAAAATATTTGTTTTGTAGATTACAGATTTTGTGGTTTTCAGATCACCGCCGAAATATCCTATTCGACGTCCTAAATTAACTTTTGCTAGAAATAATTTTGGATAAAGACCAAAATTATTCAATAAACCGGCTGACCCAACGTTATCTGGTAATCTGATTACTTGGTTCCCTCACAGTCTTGGGCCTAACGGGCTTATAGGCCCAAAAGTAATAAAAAAAAAAAAGAACGAGTCGTCTTGTCTATAAAATGAACCTTTTCCGACAAAAACTAATGTAGTTTTTCTTTCTATATCTCTCTCTTCAAGACGGGTTGACTACCTATTTCCCCACCAGAACTATAGTGTTGTACTATATGCAGCCCAAAGTATGTCTTCGTTCTACGTCCCCACGAATTGAAGTTTAAATAGCCAGATCTCCATGAATTAAAGTTTAAATAGTCAGATTCCCTCAAATCTAAGTTTAAATAGCTAGATCCACACAAAGTTGTGGTTTAATTGGTTTGCTGTTCCGAAAATTTGATTTATTGCTTCTGAATATCATTTAACCGAACTAAACCCTTTTTATCCCGATTCTAGACCATACCAATTATTTAATAGCCAACTACAACTATTAAACCATACCAATTATTAAACCAATAATCAAATCCCAAAAAATTCCCAAATCAGAAAATTGATTATTCTAAGAACCCTAAAAATTGGGTATTTACAGATTTGATTGGGGATTTTTCAGAGCACAATCGCTCCTGAACCTTTCTCTTTCAATATTTTATTTTCTTTTTTTCTTCTTTCTCTCTCTCTCTATCTCTCTCTCTCTCTCTTTCGTTTTCTTCTTGTCTCAAATGGCTGCTCAACCTGCAGCAATTGAACGAGCATATGGGGTTACCAATATCAAATCCCATATACCCATCACCGATCATAATTATGATGCGTGGATCTCTTGATAAAAAATGAATCCCAAATCCATTAACAATAAAAACCAGAGCTAAATGGATGTTACATTTGAAATTCATGTGTATTGACCAAGCTTACGATAGACTCTAAGGAGCACTAATCGAACCGTTAGCTTCCGTCATCGCTGATGACTGTTTTCGAGAGAACTCGAAGATGCTTCTTCTTCTTGATTTGGTCTTGAAGATTTTAAGAGAAAATTAATAATGTAAGCAGTTGGGGAGGATAAAACTGAACCTGCTAATTGAGAGAAACTACAGAGGCAAAGAACATTAATGGTAAGGAGAGGAAAAAGAATCCAAAGCCACCATTGTTGTAGATTTGCAGAAAGGACGAGAACACTTCTCAACATTTAAATTTTTGTTGGGTATAGGAATTCAATGAAATTTGAACCTTAGATTTATATTCAATTCCAGGAATTCGCTAACATAGCAATTGATTTTACAAATTCGATTTTAGGGTTCATGGTATTTTAAAAATATGGATTTGGAGATTTTTTTGGGGAATAGGGTATTTTAAACGGGTATGCGGGTTTTGATTCGGTTTAATTTTAATTTAAATAATTGCTATGGTTTAAGAGTTGTCGGAATAGTGAATCAATTAAACCACAGATTTGTGTGGACGTGGCTATTTAAACTTAGATTTGGGAGAATCTAGACTATTTAAACTTTAGTTTATGGGGATCTAGCTATTTAAACTTTAATTCGTGGGGAAGTAGAACGAGGACATACTTTAGATCGCATATGATACGACACCATAGTTCTGGTGGGGAAATAGGTCGTCAACCCCCTCAAGACCCTCAACTCGAACTTCCCGTCGTCGATCTTCTCTCTCTATATCGCACGCTGTGCCCAACCCAACACAACACTGCACTTCCGCTTTTAAAAATCAATCTCTACAGAGAGCAAAAGATTATTAAAAAAAAAAGTTTTTTCTTTTCGTTAAATTCTTTCAATTCTCGTTAGGATTCCTACGATTTACCCTCTCATCGCTCGCACGTCGGAGATCCCATCGGCCCTTTCCTGCTTACGCGTCGAGTGTCAAATTTTTGTTCTCTTCGATTAGCAGTATCTGAATCTTCGAGCACATTGCTGTTTTTTCCGACAGATTTCTCAGATTGGCGGTATGTTAATCTCTTCGCCCCTTTAGTTTAGAACGATTTGTTATTTCTAGTTGTGTAGTGTAATTGCTTCTTTTGTTCATTGAGAGATCTTTTGAATTCTAGGGTTTGATTCAGCAATGGAGCATGGGTTTAAGAATTTGTTATCTTTGTTAGGGCTTAAGCCATCCTCTGCTTTGTACCAGGTTCAGTCTATTTAGCACATGGAGTAGGAATGTGAGTTTGTGTGTTCAGAGTTATCCCTTCTTCTGAAATTTTTTTTGTCTCCTCAACAAGTGGTACATGTCTGATAAGGCCTCGACTTTCAAATTTTTATCTGTATGCATTCGATAAGAGCAAATGATTTGGTGAATATCTGCATTGAGCAGTATGTCAAGGTAGTTATGATACAAGTGTTTTTCTACATGACAGTAAAAAAAGGAGCAGTTTTCATGTGGATGGCAAGTGTGTTCTAGTTTTCTGCGTGGTATCGAACGACACAGTGATATGGAAGCGCAGATTCATATACTTGAGCAGGAAGCTTACTGTGCTGTATTAAGAGCTTTTAAAGCACAGTCTGATGCCATTTCTTGGGTAATAACTCCTTTGCCCTTGAAAAGGTTATAAACTCTTCTTTCAAATGTCATGAAACAAAGTATTTTGGCTTGTATGATCGCATTTTTAGGAAAAAGAAAGCATGATAACAGAGCTACGTAGAGAATTGAGGGTATCTGATGATGAACACCGAGAACTATTGAGCAGTGTCCATAACGACGACATTATCAAAAGGATCAGGTAAACAAGTCTGATAAAACCTAATCCTTACACTAAGGATTCCGCTGTATCTTTGTCATGATATGCTCTGTGAACAGGGATTGGAGACAAGGAGGCGTAAACCAAGTTGTGAGGCATGCAAATAACCAGCCCCACGATGTTCTTCCTAGTCCGCCTTTTTCAGCTTCTCGGAAGAAACAGAAGACGTTCCAATCCGTAAGACTTCTCTGGCTTAAATCTTTATGATGTCTCTGTATGTTCATATAGTTTTGGTTATTTTCCTGATCAGATGGTTTGTGATATATGGATGCAGTATCCGTCGATTGGTTCTGCTAGAAATAGGTCAGTGTCCTGTGCCGTACCCGCTGAAGCTTTCATTGGGAGAAAAGTGTGGACAAAATGGCCTGAAGACAACAGCTTTTATGAAGCAGTAGTTACACAGTACAATGCAGCTGAGGTAACTTCACATGCCTTAGACTTTTCATCAGAAGAGAGACTCATCAGCCACTAAGCAGTTTAGTTCAGAGAGTATATGATTTATGCACTCGTTGGTTTCTCAACAGGGTCGCCATGCGTTGGTGTATGATATAAACACAGCGAATGAAACATGGGAATGGGTTGATCTTAAAGAGGTAAATCTTCAAGTGTATCAACTTGCTATGTAGTATTGATTTCAACTCTGCAGAATTCTTAAGGTTGTTGTTATTTTATATGATTTGCAGATTCCACCGGAAGATATAAGGTGGGATGGAGAGGAGAATGGGGTGGCTTTAAATGTAGGATATGGCGGTGGGAGCCGAAAAGCCTTAAACAATGGCGGTGGTAGAGGGAGAGGTCCAATAACTCAGCCAAGAAGAGAACATTTAGCAGCACAAAACGGTGGTGGTGAGAGGCAGTTTCTTGATGAGATTGAGTTGTTCAACACAGAGTCACTTGTGAAGGAGGTAAGGCGTCTCTATCTCTGCACTCTGTGGAATGGATTTTTTTTTGAATTGCCGAATTCTTCCTCATTAGGTCGAGAGAGTTTTTGGTTCTAACCTTCCTGACCCGCACGAGCTTGATAAGGCCAAGAAGCTACTCAAGGTTAGAGAGACATGATAGTAACGCTTTGATTAGATATCATATGGATTGATCAGAGAGAAATAGTTTTGAACTTGTGAGTGAAGCTTTTGGTGGTTTGGTTGGATGGTGCAGGAACATGAACAGGCGCTTATATCTGCCATTGCAAGGCTTGCGGATGCTTCTGAATTCGAAAGCGGTAATATAAATATGAAAGGAGTCCCATTGTCTCTGATCTTATATGCTATGCTTTCAATTGCAAGACTAACTCTGTGATGTTTTTGATCTTGGTTTTGGGTGTTGCTGCTGAATCAGATGGAGAAGAAGCGTATTTGCATGAGCTCCCAATGCATGAGGGATGATGATGATAAAGAGAAAAAGATTCGCCATCAACCTTATGGCACACTGTTCTTGTCGATGAACCTGCAAACGTCGTTTTTCGATTATGCAGACAAACCAGAGACGTTCCTGTGAAGATTACATTTTGTATCTGGTTTGAAAATAATGGGAAAATAATCGTTAGGAATTTCGTTTGTAAAACACTTGTATTCTTTTTTCAAATATTCTTCAATTTTTTTTAAATAAATATGAAATAGTGCTCACTCTAAACCGCAAACAAAAATTAATTAACTGAATGATCATATAATGTTACCCTTTAATTTCGTAATAATCTCATGAGTATTTTTTATTCGAATTCTCCACATGAATAACCGATAGAAATTAACTACTTTCTTATATTGTTAAGAATAAGTGAATAACTGATGAGAAGTGGAGTCGTGGAGATAATAAACCAAATAGAATTTTAAAGGATATGAAAAAAAAAAAAACAAAAAAAAACAAAAAAAAAAAAAAAAAAGAAAAAAAAGNTAGGGAGAGATCTCATCTATTCCTCGAACAAAACCACAACCTTGATTTTCTTCTCTCCTCTCGCCCCTCACAAATTCCCCGATTTCGATTTCGATTTCCCTTCTCTGACTCGCCCCGTTAAATCGTTCGACATCGTTTACTCGGTTTGCTCCATTCGCTTCTCTACTGAGACATGGATGCTCGCAAGAGAGGACGCCCTGAAGCTGGCTCATACAGCTCTAATGGCGGATTCAAGAGGTCTAAGCAAGGTTAGCTCTTTCATTACCCCCCACAGCTTATCCTTCTTCCTATTATCTTTAATTGGGTTTTCCGAATTCGAAATCTGCACAGCTGGAGAATATTTTGTTTGGGTACTAGTTAGCTTTTTTTTTTTTTTTTTTTTTTTTTTTTTGTGGAAAATTTGTTCTTTNGTTAGCTTTGTTCATGGTATACTTGCATTTATCTACAATGTCTTGTAGTTTTTTTGTTCTAATTTTCTTCTTCCTTGGTTAATTAGAGAGATAGCTAGAGCTGGTTCCTTCTTTAATCTAAAGTTTCCTTATTTGTTCAGTAGAGTTGTTGGTTCTACTGCTGTAGCTCTCACAACTCTGGCTATGTAAAACTTGTTTCTCACTCTTCTTTTTGCTCTGCTATTACTTGCTCTTCTCATGTTCATTGGTTTCGTCAGTCCATTAGAATGTAAGCCAGTCGCCTTTGTTACTAGTCAGCACTTTGGAATTGCTTGATTGGTCAACTCAAGGAGGCGTTGAGTCCAGTTTCCAATATACTCTTTAAACCCTGAAAAGCTTCGGCCTTTCGGTTCCCAACTTTCATATAGATAGATCAAATGCATTAAAATTAGATGGTTACACTGGAGATATTCCTAAAAGAGATTTGTTGAAATTTTAGAAATTTTTAACTATTGCAACAGAGATGGAATCAAATTCAACTGGTTTAGGAAGCAAATCGAAGCCATGCACGAAATTTTTCAGGTTATAAATCATTCTTAACATAAATTATGTGAGTTGATCTGGAAATTAACGAGTATAATTGTGCTAATGAAGTGGATAGTTGTTATACAGGTACGTAGAACCCTTCATCCTTAAAACCAGTTAAAAGAGTCAATTTATCAAAAATGTGATTCCTCCTAAGAAAGGATAAAGCGTAAATGGAGTATAACTTTGGAACTGAACGCTACTGGTGAATATAACTTTGTAAAAAAACCAACCAAAACTGTTGAAAAAAGTGTTTTTACAATTTCTTCTTCCATTTGATGGTAAGGAATCTGTAATTTTGCATACGAAGCGTAAAACTACTATTCTGGGCCTGGGGTAAGGTTCTTGCATTATCCTTATCCATGAGTCGTCTATCGTCTCCTGAGCAATACGTTGTTAAGAGTTGGAATAGTCTCTGTTTTATTTTCTTTCATCATTCTTGCATTAAAGGTTACTGCTTTAGAAGGTAGCAATAAGTTTTTTTATTTGTTCCTGGGGTTAACTTGGTGATTCATTATTATGCTTTGTATTGCAGCACTTCTGGATGTCCGTTTGGTGATAACTGTCACTTCTTGCACTATGTACCTGGTGGCTACAATGCTGTAGCGCAGACGGCAAATCTCGGGCCACAGATTGCTCAAGTTTCCAGAAATACGCAAAACTCTGGTGCTGCGGGCAGATTCTCAGGGAGAGGAGATCCAAGACCAGGAGGCCCTGTTTCAAGCTTTGGAGCTTCCGCTTCTGCCAAGATCAGTGTGGATGCTTCTTTAGCCGGCGCCGTGATTGGAAAAGGTGGAGTCAATTCCAAGCAGATATGCCGTCAAACAGGGGTGAAGTTATCGATTCTAGACCACGAAAGAGACCCGAGCTTGAAGAATATCGAGCTAGAAGGAACATTTGAACAGATCAATGAAGCGAGTGGGATGGTGAGAGAGCTTATAGGGAGGCTTGGATCAGCTGCTGCTGCTGGTGGGAGGAGACCTCAAGGTGTTGGTGGCTTTGAAGGGAAACCATATCCCGGGAGCAACTACAAGACGAAGCTCTGTGGCAAATTTGCTGAAGGAAGCTGTTCATATGGGGATAGGTGCCATTTCGCGCATGGTGAAGCCGAGCTACGCAGGTCAGGAGGAATCGCTTAGTTTGTTTGGTCCTTAGACTCTGAGAAGAGAAGAATATGGCGTTTGTGTTTCGCTTCTGATTAAAGGCAATGTTAGGCTCTGTTTTTATTTTATTTTATCGGTCTGTTTTTTGCGAATTGGTTTGAAAGAGTGATGATGGTAGTGAAAGTGTGAAACTTTAGAATTTTAGATCAATCGATAAGCCTAAATTTATCATCAAAAGCCTAACACTTTGCACTCCTAATTTAAAAACTTAAAACTTTTTGCAGTCCCCAAAGCCTAACACGCGTCGACATTGAAACTTCTCTACGACTCTACTGCTCCGTACACGTGTTAGACCAAGAGCTGCAACACAAAGCCTACGACCTCTTGTTTGTTGACACGTCTCGCTGACGTGTTGCCAAGAACGTAATTAAATAATAGTCGCAGTTACCGAGTATAGTACCACGTGGCGAACGAGAAGCCTATTTTATGGGGACATTGCTCACCAAAGCAAAGCATTGAAACAAAAATACGAAGAACCATCATAACTCCATATATAAGCTATCTTGTTTGTAACAACATCTTTGAATTTCAGCAGATTTGGACAAAATGCAGTCGATGAAGGAAACAGCTTCGAACATTGCAGCTTCTGCAAAGTCTGGCATGGACAAGACCAAAGCTACCTTGGAGGAAAAGGTAATATCGTAGTTGTGGTTATTATTATTATATGTCAAATCAAATGATATTCTGTGATTCCGTTGATAAATGATGGTTTGGTTTTTCAAAAGGCGGAGCAGATGAAGACACGAGACCCTGTCCAGAAACAGATGGCCACACAGAAGAAAGAAGGGAGGATCAATCAAGCTGAGATGGAGAAGAGGGAAGCGCGTGAGCACAACGCGGCCATGAAAGAAGCCACTGGAACCGGAACCGGAACCGGGTTGGGATTGGGGTCGGCCACTCACCCGACCACTGGACACCTCGGACACGGCACTGGGACCCACCAGATGTCGGCTTTGCCTGGTCACGGAACCGGACACCCAACAGGCCACGTTGTGGAGGGTACGACCCGGACCGAACCAATCGGAACGAACACTGGAACTGGGCGTACCACCGCTCATAACACCCGTGTCGGTGGTGGTGGTACCACTGGATATGGAACCGGCGGCGGATATACTGGATAAGGCCGAGTTTTTGCTCTGTTTTTGTCAATTCGAAGTTTCTTTACTTTTGTGTGTGTTGTTTTTTCAAGTCCTGCATTTGTTCTTCTTCTAAATAACCGTAGGACTTCGATTTCGTCTGTTTTAAAAAAAAAAAAACTGGTGACAGTTGTGCTTTGAATTGCTTTGTGTTATCTCTATATATTAAAAAGTGAAACTTTTGACTGAAAAGAAGCTGGATTTGCCTCGATGTTTTTCTTATGGCTTTGGATTCATTAGAATCGAATGGCATAGCCGCGAGTTCGAACACTAAGATTAAGATCGATTTTGTTGGTTAGATTCATGAGATCCCGAGGGCTTAAACATTGGCGAACTAATAACAAACAAATATTTGGGAAAAGACGGTACTTTCACTTTTTGCAAAGTAAGTTATTATTTTTGCAAGACAGACTTGAACAAGTATATAGTCCCATAAACATTTCAATGTTTGTAATCGTAGCACCTTCTGTTGAATAATAGTTCAATTGACAATTGATGTTACGATGAGTTTTAATAAAAATTTGGAAACTGTTGTTGATCAATGTCAACGTTCAAAAAAATAAAAAAATAAAAGAATATCCAGTCTATTGTTGAAAAAAACTTGTACTGGCGGAGGATACAGGTATATTAGTTGCATTTACCCAAATGTGCGATGTAGATTAGAATGAGATTAAAGTCGAGGCGATCTTTGCATCCGACCGTGTCTAGGTTCGACAAAAAAAAAAAAAAAAAATTATGTGTTTTTAAAATTTAGAAAGACTAAAAGGAATTACTAGTTTTTTAAACTTTATTTCTCGATTTAAAACAAAACAGTTTGATTAATACATTGAAGTGTATGATGTTAGACCAAAAAAAGCTAGTACTTTTTAAAGGAGAAACGCGTTTTAAAACTTTTACTTCGAAAGTAACAAATCGACAAAGAAAAATATGACGTGAGATACTTAAAATACGTACAGAATTACGTCACAGTTTGATTCCCCATTCATTACGTGAAAAGATGAAAATAAAAGTAAACGGAAAAACAAATGTTATTCAATTTATGTACTCAACTTTAATTTAATCAAATCATATTTTTCACACTTTGCTTCAACTACTCTCTCTCACTCTCTTTCTAGAGACCAAAGAAAGTCTTTCCTTTTTTCTCCAAAATCTCTCAATTTTTCTCTCTGTTTAACTTTAAATTTCAGTTCCAAAAAAAAAAAAAAAAAAAAAACCCTGNTTCAAGCTTTCCGATTCGTTGCTCGTTTTCCTCTCACCTGTTTCTGCTTCGATCCACCACATAAATTTTTATTATCTTCTGATATTCTACCAACAAATCACGAAACCCCTCTTCTCTCTCCGGCGGGACTCCGGCGACCTAAAAGAGGTGTTCTCCGGGAGGGGGGCAAATGAGGGATGTTCTCCTGGTTGGCGAGAATGGCGCTTTTCTGTTTGCGACCGATGCGGCGGTACGGGCGTATGAACAGGGATGGTGATGACAACAACGATGATCACGACGACACCGACGGCGACTCCTCCGCCGACTCTCTCCTCTGGTCAAGGGAACTCGAGAGGCATTCCTTCGGCGATTTCTCCATGGCCGTCGTGCAAGCTAACGAGGTCCTTGAGGATCACAGCCAAGTCGAGACCGGAAACGGCGCCGTCTTCGTCGGCGTTTACGATGGCCACGGCGGTGCCGAAGCTTCTAGATACATCTCTGATCATCTCTTTTCCCATTTGATGAGTTAGTCTCTTCTCTCCTTTGTTAATCCCGTGCTAGCTTGAAGTCAACACAGTCCTCTGTGAAATCGTTCGATTCACTAATCTTTGGAACTGAATCTGTGTGTTTACTTTCCCGATTTGCGTACGATTGATCGGAAATTTTTGTTAGAACTTGAAGTTGATGGCCGTAGAATCAGTATATGATTCTGATGAACAGTGAACTGAATCTTGACTTTTGTCAACTTGAGCTACTAATTTGTATATGAAGATTAATAAAATTTCTTTTGGAAGATGATAATCCTTGACTTGGTCTCTCTATTTGTTCGCTTCTGTATTTATATAGCTTTGTCTTGTTCCCTTTAGCTTGCAATTTTGGATTAGAATGGTTCATTGGCTGCTTCTTGATTAAACTTTCCCTTTTTCAGGAGTTTCGAGAGAGAAAGGTGTCATTTCAGAGGAGACTCTGAGGGCTGCATTTTCTGCAACTGAGGAAGCGTTTCTCACGCTTGTGCGAAGGACTTGTGATCTAAAACCGTTGGTTGCTGCCGTTGGATCTTGCTGTTTGGTGGGAGTTATCTGGAAAGGGACCTTGCTTATTGCCAACGTTGGAGATTCTCGTGCTGTGCTTGGTTCCATGGGTAATAATAATAATAATAGGTCAAACAAGATTGTAGCTGAGCAGTTGACAAGTGATCACAATGCTGCTTTGGAAGAAGTTAGACAAGAGCTTAGGTCATTGCATCCTGACGATTCACAGATCGTTGTCCTCAAACATGGTGTGTGGCGCGTCAAAGGCATCATTCAGGTTCGCAAGGCTTCCCTTTTTTTTGTTTTTCTAACCCTCAAATCACATATTACAAGAACAAAGCTATGAAACTGCTATTCTTGTTCCAGTTGACCAAACCATGAGAGGATGATCTTATGTTTTCATTTGTGAAGGTATCAAGATCGATCGGGGATGCGTACTTGAAGCGCCCAGAGTTCTCTCTTGACCCTTCATTTCCACGGTTCCATATCCCTGAGCGGCTACAAAGACCGGTTCTATCAGCAGAGCCGTGTGTCTACACAAGAGTATTGCAAACAAGCGACAAGTTTGTGATATTCGCATCAGATGGACTCTGGGAACAAATGAGCAACCAGCAAGCTGTAGAGATAGTGAATAAACATCCTCGTCCTGTACGCGCCTTCGAAAAGTCTCTTCATAATCATAGAGTTTGAAAATTTGCTTGTCACTGATTGTAAATTGTTGGGAAAACACAGGGGATAGCGAGAAGGCTGGTGAGAAGAGCGATGAGCATAGCAGCGAAGAAGAGAGAGATGAGGTACGATGATTTGAAGAAAGTGGAGAGAGGAGTAAGGAGATTCTTTCATGATGATATAACGGTGGTTGTGATATTCATAGACAATGAGCTTCTTATGGTGGAGAAAACCACTGTTCCTGAGTTGTCCATTAAAGGCTTTTCTCATACAGTTGGTCCTTCCAAGTTCAGTATCTTCTTCTCTTCATAAATGTTTTTTACATTTTATTATTTTACACTCTTAGAGAGATATATTGCTAAAAGGAAAAGAAAGAACACAGATGTTGCGGAATTGAAACTTTTTATAGGATCGATTTTGTACCAAACATGTTGATTGATTTTAGTTACAAAATTTGCAGGTGTATCTTTTAACCTGGTGATTTGTATGCGAATAATTGAAAATATCACATCATGTTTCCATTTGCAATTTTTTTTGTTAAAAGCTCTCATTTATAATTATACCACCGTGAAATCACAATAAGCTCTCATTGAAGACCACGGTTTGAAATATAATAATATATCTATACATAAGCTCGCTAAGGTAAAAAATTAAACTTTACACATTGAAACCAAGAGGGAACACAATGAAGAACCTTTTGAAGAACACACAAAAAACATGAGATTAATATCATCGGCCAATAAGCTCGGTGACGGTGAGCGAATTGATTTGACTCCCTGTAACAGAGCAGTCAACGTCGCTAAACGATGGAGGCATAGCAGGCCACACGAAAGCAGGTCTCTCTGTAGGCACATCGGGTGGGCTGGTCTCACCAGTCAAGACACTCAAGACCGTTTTCATGGACGGTCTTTGGTTCGGATTCGGATGGCAACAAGCTAGTCCTAGGAGCAAAACGGTTTTCATCTCTTCTTCATCAAACAAACTTCCCATTCCTGTATCCGCTGCATCCATGATGGTTTCATTTCTGTATAGCTCCCATAGCCAATTCACAATGCTGTTGCTGTAACTGCTCTCGTTCTCCTTGACCAACACATAACTAGGTTTCTTCCCCGAGACTACTTCAAGCATTAGAACACCAAACGCGTACACATCCGTTTCAACCGTGGCTCGACCGTTGAGAAAAGTCTCTGGAGCCATATACCCTGGTGTTCCAGCGATCGCCTTTGTCGAATGGTGTGTCATTTCGCTTTCCTGAATCATCCTCGCAAGCCCGAAATCGCCTAGTTTTGCGTTGAAGTCCGAGTCCAGCATCACGTTGCTCGCTTTGATGTCTCTGTGAAGTATTCTCTTGTCGCACCCGTTGTGAAGATACTCCACAGCTTGAGATAGCCCTTTTATAATGCTCTTCCTTGTCTCCCAGGTTAGGTTTGATCTTGACCTATCTTGCAAGAAAAGATACTTGTCTAGGCTTCCGTTAGGCATATAATCGTAAACCAGAAGATACTCCTTTCTCTCGTAGCACCATCCCAATAACTTCACCAGGTTCCTGTGATTCAGATTACCGATCGTTGTGATCTCGGATATGAACTCTTGCTTCCCTTGATGCGATTTCTCGGAAACTCGTTTCACGGCTATGTCTCTACCTTCCCATTTCCCTTTAAACACCGTCCCAAACCCGCCTTGTCCCAGTTTGTTCTCAGGACTGAAGTTTCCTGTTGCTCTCTTCAGCTCTCTCAGCTTAAACTTCTGTGGGTTTGCAGCGCAATTATCTAGCTCCGCTTCTATATCAGGGTTTGTTTCCCCAGCCTTTGACTTAGATCTCACGTAATATGCCCCTAAGAAAGCTCCTATTACAACACACACAACAGGGATAATGATCCAGAGCCATAACATGTTTCCATCTCCATGGACCTCTAAACCTTCAAACCTCCATGATCTGACACAATTCAGCTCCGTGAATTCGCTTGTCGAAGCCGTGAATCCAACATAAACCGTCTCCGGAAGATAGGCTGAGAGATCTATAGCCCTAGAAAAAACTAAGTTCCTCTGTTCGTAAACCTCCATGTTTCTTGAGACATAAACCGATAGATTTGTACCATCGTACCGCACCTGTGCAGTCAAGTCAACGCCGGAACTGATCGTGATCCCTCGACTACTCAAGGATTCTTGAACAACCGAATCGAGGTTGTTCACATTCAGAGCCACATGGTTTCCATCAAGATCACCAGGATGGCTCTTTCTTGTGTCGAACTCAACAGCAACAATTTTCGACTCGAGAGTCCTGTTTGTCTTTGCGTTGACAATTCCGAGCCACATACCCGAGCTGTTCTGAGGAGCGGCCTTCTCGGGTGTGAGAACAAAGGCTAAGCCTTCACCTCCAGGATCGGTTTGGTTCAAGATGTTGATGACGAAAGTGGTGCTGAAAGTAGATTTTTTGTCTTTTCTCCATAGCCTGAAAGGTTTTCCGTAGAGCGCGCGGCCCGCTATGTTCGTGATAGGTTTTCCTCGAACATCAGGAGTCACTTGAATCGCTCCAAGGACAATGTAAGATTCGTCTCGTTTCAAGTCCGAATCATTGCTCTCCGTAAACTCAGGGAAATTGAACTCCAAGCACTTCACTTGTGTTTGGATCTTACAAGCTATAGTTAGAATCAAGAACAGGAGCTTGCACCACGCTAGAGAATATTTCATTTTTGTGTTGGTTTTTAGTTTTGCAGCAGTTCCTAGAGATGACAAGAATCAATGTTTAGATGATCGATTTTGTATGGGTTTCATTCTCAAGCACCTCTAGCATCCTCGAAAATTCAAGTCATAAATTTGGTTTTAACTTTTCAACCATAGGATAGAAGAGAAATGTATTTGTGCACGATATTGTCTTGGTCGCCTTTTGGTAATATGGAGTACGACAAGAAAGAGTTGACCTGTCACTGTGTTTAACGGGTTATTGGTTTAATAAAGGTTTTCAACTTTTATCGTTGAAGTTAGTAAATAATGTGCAATTGGATTAGTATTAAGTTGTTATCTAGTTGACAAATTCCCAAGGACTTTTTCAAGTATTAGACGTGCCCTTTACTAATTTGGAAAATCTTATTGAAATCTTGAGATATATAAAATGAATTTCCAAATATCTATTTATTTGTCAAAATGGTTAGTTGTATTGTCTCCCATAATCAGTTAATTTCTATTAAAAAAACGTTTACATCTGATAAGTACATAGGAGTTAGAATTGTGGTGGTGTTTGATCAACATAAATCTATATGATAGACTGCCTAAATAAATACAAAAACAATAAATTAAGATGAATAAAAATGACAGTGTCTATAACTTTTAGTCAGATTTATCCTCTCAACGTCTTTATTAAAAACATTCTGAAGTACAAACCAAAGAGAATGAGCAACAAAGATTTAGCATAATTGAGTTTTGAGGAAGATTGGTTTTTAAAAGGATTTAGCTTTTTAACCAAAAAAAAAAAAAAAAAAAGATTTAGCTAAAAAATGGATCAAATGACCAAATAAATTTCCACAAGATATCTATCTAATCTCTCCCGATAACCAAGAAAAGCTGAATTATACTCATCATATACCAAAAAGTATAATGATTGCAAAAAGGGTTAAATTAATGTAGTACTACAGGCAACGAGCGAGACAGATAACAGATTGTATACTAAAGTACAAGAAAAGACAAGACATGACATGAGCCAGACTGTGTGATGCTGGTGGCACAAACCTTGTTGGAACACTGATTTGCTGAGAAGCTGGTTGTGCTGCTTCTCGCAGGTTGATTCCATGTTGTGGTGTCCTGAGAATGATGGTGAAGTACTTCTTGGCAGATGTGCATAAGAACACCTTGAAAAGGCCACTGCTTCGGAAGGGCGACCAGCACCACCTTGATTATCAAACAAGACTCCATGATTCTCATTACATTTGGACTTGATCACTTTGGAAATGAGTGCACCATGTGTAGGATCATCTATAACAAAAAAGAAAGATATTAATTCATTGGTCAAATAAAAGTGAACGATACAAAGAAAAAATAAAAGAGAAAGAGATTAATATACGTCCATTTTTCTTGTTTATTTGTTTCAGAATATATGTAAGTGCTTACCTAACAAGGAGATGATAGCTACACGTGCAAGCTAGTTGCTCAGCTTCTTTCTTACTCTTACTTACAGAACCTTAATAGCGAAAACCATTTATTGCCAAAGAGGAAGCAAAAAGAGGAGGCATTTCATCAACTTGAACTGTCTCATACGCGTATTCTATCTTTATCTTGGCAAGAAAATCGTGTATTATCAACTTGCAGCGTGCTTTGCCCTGAATTACGAGCTGCAAAAGAAGATCAAATTAGAAATCAACAGTGGAAGAATAAATATTCTCTCAGCTAACCATTCCATTGTAAAGTATTACGTCACGTAATAAATACCTGAACAGGTCAACAGCTTAAATACATTTCCAAAAAAAAAAAAAGACAAAGATACATTGCACTTCGGTCATAACGGAAGAATAATATTTGAAGGTCATAAATGTGTATCTCTCACTATAAAATGGGGCACCAAAATGTAAAGGAAAAAACAAGAATTTGTTTCCTTAGGGGAAACCGGAAATGTATCGAAGAAAAACTAGGGGGGAAATATTTTAGCCAACTAACCTTATTACACATTAATCGATCACAATCACACAATTCTTTTTTCTCTTCTATATCTTCTTTGTAAAGTGGCTTGTCTCCCTCTCATCAATTTTTTTTCATTTGTATTTCTTTCTTTCATTTGTATTTCTATAGAAACAAATTATTCAAACTAAAAATCATTGTAAAAAAAATAAATCCAAATCTTTTGTTGCATATCTTATAGTTTGAATTTCCTAAAATGGAACGAAATTTTCTTTAAAGAAGAATAAGAATATATTGTTCTATATAATGCATAACATTATATTTTATTCTATGTATATTTTTTATATAGAATTGTCAAAATTTCATTTATCCTTCTTACAAAAATTTGGCATATACTGTATTATAGTTTGGAGTTTAAAGTTTAGTATTCTTGAGCTTTCGTCTATTTATTTACTTTTTTTTTTTTTTTTTTTTTTTTTTTTTTTTAAAACNGTCAAATTAATTCAAACAAAAAAACGTTTTTTACAATGACTGTGACTTTGTGGCCAATTTTTTTTAAACGATTATATCAAAAAAGAAAATAAAAATCAGAGAAGAAACACCATCATCTGCAGCCTCCATCAACGTGAGTCAAACCAAGCTGTCATCCCTTCCTCGTAAGCTCCATCAATGGTTCGAATTGTAGACAGCCTGTTACGAATTTGCTTATCAATGGTGATGATTAGTCGAGAGGTAGGAGTGGATGGTTCACCGTGTCGTCTACAATTTCGTTCCCTCTAAACAGAGTGCATTGTTGCTTGAAAGACGTATCTTAGGAGGAAAAGAGGGATTAGTTGCTGAGATTCATCTCTGAGAAGATGGATAATTTCATCCCAGCTCTTCGTGTAGTTTGAAGCCATCAGCTTTCTAGAGAGACTCTCTTCTGTAAAACGACAGCTGAAAAAACGGTGGTTCCGAGTTTCTACAGGTTCCTGGCAGAAAACACATGATCTATTTATTAAACACTGCAGGTTTGAATCTTTTGATCCATAAGGAATTATTCCGTAAATTATTGTGATTTCTTTGTGACGTTTCCTTTTACACGTTTTTTCCTTCCATTTTCGTTGATTCTAGGAAACTATATACATACTACACTATCAATAGGTAGACCTGCTTATTTAACGTGAAAATTCAGCGTGGTCCAGTGGTTTATTCAAATGGTAGAAGACTCGTCCCATGGTTCCACGACAAAGAACGAGTCTCTCTAGCTATCTATAATCACTATTTTAGATTGAAACTACTTGATGATACAATAGTATTTTTATCCTCATTTGGCCACCGCCAACACATAAAATGGCAAAAACGTTTGGTTCTTTTCAAAATTTGGAATCAATTTTAGTTTCTGTCTAAGATCTATTTCAATGTGAAAAGAAATATTAAACCTTCCATCAAAAGTTCAAAACATAGCTGTAAAGCCCTAACAACTAACAACTCTGTCACAGATTATTTACTTTTCAAGGAACGTGAGTACGTGATGGCTAAGAAATGAACTCTTAAAATAGATTTTTTTTTACTAATAAACAAAACGCACTAACTAAAATCTAGATGGCCATCTTTTCTCTTTTTTTTTTCTTTTTTTTGTTTTTGACTTGGTAAAACAAACACTTACTTTGACCTGATTATTGACTCAAATGAAAATCTGTCACATTCTCGATCATGCAAGGTTTAATTAGGTTCTCTTCTCTATATAATGATTAACTAACTAGTTCGACAAATCATCAGTTCAGAATCAATCAGTAAACCAAAACACTCAAAACTCTTAATTATCAGTATCTGCAACAACTGCTCAATGGCCGTAACAAGCTCGTCTACTACTTGTGATGATTTGTTCATCATCAGCCTTCTTGTCATCGTTTCTTCATTGTTCGTTACATCATCTGCGCAGTTAAACGCAACGTTTTACTCCGGGACTTGTCCCAACGCCTCTGCCATCGTTCGCACCACTATTCAACAAGCTCTTCAATCCGACCCGAGGATCGGAGCCAGCCTAATCCGCCTTCACTTTCACGACTGCTTTGTTAACGTATAAAAATCTCATCTTGATTTTCTTTAATTTTTCGTAAGGCCTTCTGTTTTTGTCACACTAAACCGCTACGTTGCTTCTTTACTTTTGGAAAGGGATGCGACGGGTCGCTCTTGCTTGACGACAGTGGAAGCATCCAGAGCGAGAAGAACGCTGCCCCAAACGTAAACTCAACAAGAGGATTCAATGTTGTGGATAATATCAAAACTGCCCTCGAGAATGCTTGTCCCGGTATTGTTTCTTGCTCTGACGTTCTAGCTCTTGCCTCAGAGGCCTCCGTGTCTTTGGTAATAAAACTCTCTGACTAACACACATAACTTTGGCTGGTTAGAAAATGTGTAAATAAACATGTTTGATCATCTTCAGGCAGGAGGGCCTACATGGACGGTGTTATTAGGAAGAAGAGATGGTCTCACCGCGAACCAGGCCGGGGCCAATTCGTCTCTTCCCTCTCCTTTCGAAGGACTCAACAATATTACATCTAAATTTTCAGCTGTCGGGCTTAATACAACCGATCTAGTAGCCTTGTCTGGTAAACGATCGACATGTTTAGTTACTTGCGGCTCAATTCAAACAAAACCCTAATTAATTAATGCCAAATTCTTGTGGTTTAATGTGTGCATATATATATAGGAGCGCATACGTTTGGGCGTGGTCAATGCGTAACCTTCAACAATAGACTATTCAACTTCAACGGGACAGGAAACCCCGACCCGACTCTGAACACGACGCTTCTCAGCAGTCTTCAACAGATTTGTCCTCAAAACGGCAGCGGATCGGGTATTACCAATCTTGATCTGAGCACACCTGATGCGTTCGATAACAATTACTTCACGAATCTTCAGAGAAACAATGGTCTTCTTCAGTCAGACCAAGAACTGTTCTCTGACACCGGCTCAGCTACCATCGCGATTGTAACTTCCTTTGCAAGTAACCAAACTCTGTTTTTCGAGGCGTTTGCTCAGTCAATGACCAAAATGGGGAATATTAGTCCGTTAACTGGGAATAGTGGAGAGATTAGACTAGATTGTAAAGTGGTTAATGGACAGTCAGCCACTGAAGCAGAGGACATTCAGTTACAATCTGGTTCCGTTGAAGGAAAAGCGAGTTTAGCAGATATGTGAACAATGATGGGATCAGTTTCACCGTTTGTTTACCATATATGATAATATCAATAATTCAGCTGAATCGTTTTTGTAAAATAATAAATTTGGTTGGGGGAGAAATAAATGGAATAGTAGCCTGATAGAATCGTGTTTTAAGATATTAATATTTCAAAACCCTCTATCTCGTCTACATACATGGATCTATGACATTGATACCTAATACTTTGTTTTTTTGTCAACAACTTACAAGTTTTACTGGATTTAAATATGAATGATGAAATAGCAGAAAGTAACGTATAAAATTTTAGTGTCAATCAATGGAGAAAAATATTAATGAGAAATTAATAGAAGTACGGCGAAGTGGTTGGGATTTTAATTCAAATTTGGAAGCAACGTACTATTCTAAAGTGATTTAAAACAATACTTCAAATTATTTTCAAATAAAATCTGAGTAGAAACGGAGCACAAGCTAGGCGACATGAAGCAGAACCGTCGTCGGTGACAAAGGCTAGTAAGCAACTAAGCATCATAGATATAAAATGATTCGTGATATTACCGTAACCGAAAGACTCCGGAGCTAGTCACGCATCTTTGAATGTTTAGTTTACAGGGTTATTGTCAAAGAAACATCTCTAAAAGTCACGTAAGACTGACTTTTGGAGATTCTTTATCAAAATCAGTGAAGTAACAACTCATTATAATACAGTTAATTGTGAATCTACTTTGGGTTTTCTGAAAATACAGCTGTAAAGCTTTAACTATTGAAGGCGGAAGTTCTTTCAAAGAATGTGACACAAACTAATTTTTTCCAGACTCCAAATTGTTACAAAGTTTATCTATAAATTTGAGAATTAATCGTCTACACACATGGATCTATAATCGTCCTTCACATTCTTATAGTATATGTTTTCTCATGATCAAACATGGGAATCTGAATGCATTAAATATGTTCCCAAAAAACTAAAAATAAATGTTTGCTATATATTCCCTCCGTTTTTTATTAATGAATGTTTAAACATTATGTATCTGCAATTATCTGGATGTATCTGGATGTGTTTTGAGTCCAGATACATCCAAATAATTGCAGATACATAATGGTTAAACATTCGTTAATAAAGAACTGATGGAGTAGTATAATTTATTGAGGCTGGAATATTGGTTATATCATGTTTTGGGTGTATTCAACTGTTAGTGGCATAAAGAAAAATAAAATTTCGATCACCTTAAAGACCGATTTCGTCTTAAAAAACGCAAAATTTGATATTCTTACGTACCTAATTATAAATTCTCTTACTAACCGCGTAAGAGGATTACAATAATGCAAGTGATGGAGATGGTGTAACCTAAAGACAAATAGAGCAACTTTTAACTAGAGAAAATGTAGAAGCGCCAGCTTTTCTTCTCATCTTTTGGACTAAGTACACAAACACACACGTTAATCTAGTTATTGGGTTAATTAAAACCTTTCACTTTCATGTCCAGTCAATAAATATGAACGCGTTTAAACAATTGTTTGCTTCCCTATATATACAGTATAGTCATAAGCTCCGCACCAATCAGGGGAAAAGCACTAATTTAAAAACGGTAGTCTCTTCCAAAACCTAATTAATGGCTGTAACAAATCCGCCTACTACTTGTGATGGTTTCTCTATCATAATCCTCATAATCTCTTCTTTATTGTTTGGGACAACATCTGCGCAGTTAAACGCAACGTTTTACTCCGGGACGTGCCCTAACGCCTCTGCCATCGTACGCAGCACTATTCAGCAAGCTCTTCAGTCCGACTCGAGAATCGGAGCCAGCATCATCCGCCTTCATTTTCACGACTGTTTTGTCAACGTATAATAATCCTTCTCAATACAACTCCTTAACATAAAAGCCCCATGATCTTTTTCGCCTAAATTAAACCGTTACTTTTCTGTATGTTTATGAAAGGGCTGCGACGCGTCGATCTTGCTGGACGATAGTGGAAGCATCCAGAGCGAGAAGAATGCTGCCCCGAACACAAACTCGGCTAGAGGATTCGACGTAGTCGATAATATCAAGACTGCCCTTGAGAACGCTTGCCCCAGCGTTGTCTCTTGCTCTGACGTTTTAGCTCTTGCCTCAGAGGCCTCTGTTTCTTTGGTAATAACACTTTCTCAAATATAAGACATACTAGGGTTGGACCCGTACCTTGCACGGGGTGATAGTTTCTGAATTTATATTTTTATTAAAAAATATCTATTTAACTATTTTGAAATTTTATGCGACGATTTTTTTTATCTTAGTTTGATTATGTCTTCGTTTATAATGTTGAAATTAATCATTTTAAACCATTTTTTAAAAAATGTAAACAAATTAAAGTTTTGACCAAAGTTATAAATTAAATATGATAGATGGATATATAAAAATCAAATAACTATACTATAATAAGATATATTTGTAAATGTTAACTTTTTGATCATGTTATATTATAAATATAAAATATTTTATAATTATGGTTAAATTAAAATATTTATTTATTCGTTCTAATCATATAGTGTAACTGAAAGATCATATTAAATCGAGTAAAGTTTATAATTTTTTTACATTTAGATGACTACTAAATGAGGTTTTCTACTTATATGGTTGCACATAATGTAGATTTGTTTTATAATAGATTTCTTAACCATCACTCAACAACATATCCGATGTGGAATTTTAATAGTTCTAGTAATTTTTTTGTTTTAAAAAATATAAATCATAACATATATAAAAATAATTTTAAAAATAATTAACATGGTAGAGCTGAATTGAATATATTCTTTATTTAGTGATTTTCATGATTACCAATTAAGAAAAGGGAATAATCTTTTTAATTAACATTTAGTTTAATAAGACATATTTAATTTTTTAATTATAATATATGAGTGGCATTGTTTGTAATTATTCTATAAATTAAATCTAATTTTAGAAATAACATGAAAAGATTCCTAGTGATGACACATCAACATGTCTTCTCTTTTAATATATTAGGGATGTTCACTGTTCACAATCGTCTATATAATTGTACATGTTCGATCATCTATAGGCAGGAGGGCCTTCATGGACTGTATTATTAGGCAGAAGAGATAGTCTCACAGCAAACCAAGCCGGCGCAAATTCGTCAATCCCTTCTCCCTTCGAAAGCCTTAGCAACATCACATCTAAATTTTCAGCCGTCGGGTTAAACACGAACGATCTAGTAGCCTTATCTGGTAATTAAAATCATCTACATGTTTAGTTAACTTGCGGCTCAAATAAAACAAAACCCTAAATCCATCTCTTGTGGTTTCCATCTACGTAGGTGCACATACTTTCGGACGTGCTCGATGTGGAGTGTTCAGTAACAGACTATTCAACTTCAGCGGGTCAGGAAATCCCGACCCGACTCTAAACACCACCCTTCTCAGCAGTCTTCAACAGATTTGTCCTCAAAACGGCAGCGGATCGGGGATCACCAATCTTGATCTGGTCACACCTGATGCGTTCGATAACAATTACTTCACCAACCTTCAGAGCAACAATGGGCTTCTTCAGTCAGACCAAGAACTGTTCTCTACCACCGGTGCAGCCACGATTGCGATTGTTACTTCCTTTTCAAGTAACCAGACTCTGTTTTACCAGGCCTTTGCTCAGTCCATGATCAACATGGGGAATATTAGTCCCTTGACAGGGAGTAGTGGAGAGATTAGATTAGACTGTAAGAAAGTTATAGGAAGTTGATTTCCTTATAGCTCGTCTTTATTTTGTTTAATATTGGCAAGCTCTGATTAAGTAAACCTTTTGTTTTTGTACACTATTATACAAAATATGGACTGAAATTCAAGCACTCAAGATATTGTTTCTTTAAATCTTTTCTTTTTTCCTTTGCTTTTGCAGACGATTTTTTATATAATTTTATAACCTTTTGCACTCAAGAAGGGGTTATAAATGGAAGTTGATTTCTTTTCATTTTACATTTTTTATATTTATTTTTTTCGTTTACTATTGGCAAGCTCTGTTTAAATAATCATTTTTTTTTTGTTATCTTACATAATATATTAATATATGGAAGTTGATTTCCTCAACAAGTTGACTGGATGCAATTCAGGCAATCATTTGATCAAAACTTTTTTTTCATCTAAATCTTTCAAAAATAAATTAATGATAATTGACTGCCAAATAATGTCAAATTGAGATGTTTAATAACTAATCGTTGACCTTTATCTGGTAAAATAAAACACCATTAAAATGATCAACACAATTCCTGTATAGTTTTGAAGTAATTATTGTTTTAGATCTTGAGTTCATAGTTGGTCTAGACTCTCGGCCTTGAGTAAAAACAGATCAAATTTGAAACCTACAGTCTTGTTATGATACCTCGAATTCCTCTGTTTCTATTTTTTTTGTTAATTTCCTCATATAGTTTCAAGACTGAATATGTTCATATCCATATGACAAATGACATGTGTGTATGTGTGTATACTTCGACTATAAAAGTCAATAGTGGAAGCAAAAAAGTGTCATGTGTATACCCACGTGTAAATTTAATTGTTACTTTAGATTATTAGTATATTTTTTGATTAAAATCTGAAAGTCAACTACTTAGATTTTAATCATTTCCATCCGGATCTTTCCTCTTAGTCGGATGGGAATGATTAAAATCCATAGTCCATTTTGTTATGCCCAAAATTTGTAGCCAAATTTAATCAAGTTCAATCACAAACAACAACAAAAAAAAATATCGTGGAGGACTTGTTACAGTGACCAGCTTCCAAGACGGATTTACTAATTACTACAGTATTATCATAGGAGTTTAGGTACACTGCCCAAGAAGACTGTTTCTCATAATGGGAACATGTCTACTATGAGTCTATATAAGGACTAGCTCTGTTTTTATATTTCAACAAATGTGTAAAAGAAGAAAAAAAGATAAATCAACATTATACTACTCCAAAACCCTATTCCTCTAGTACCAAAAAATATATCTTTAAAAACCACGAACGGGATCTTTTCCTCTAGTACCAAAAAATCCAAAACCCTATTCCAAATGCCCATGCGTAGCCAAGACATTGGATTAAAAGAATAAAAATGTAAGGGTTATAAACAAATAAACGTATTGTTGTAAAATGGAGTAAAGCTTGTTTGTAAAAGGATTTTAACAATGGGGGCTAATGTTACAAATAACGGCTACAAAAACAACAGGCTATAATTTTATCTTAACCTTAAAACCAAAAAAAAAACGGCTATAATTTAATTTCTCTACTACTAGTATATACTTGAGGACTAATCATTAACCTCTTTCACTTACCATTAACCTCTTTCTCTTTCCATCTAATCTTTCTTTTTTGTTTTCTTCGAGAGAGAGAAAGAAAGCACAAGAACCAACGATAATGGATAGCATGGACTTAGTAGGCGCGATTTTCCTTAAGGCTACTGCTAAGTGTATGAGCAGATTAAGAGCCTGCAAGAAAGATGTAGGTGATAGGGTTAGCGAGATGAAGTTCTTGATAGACTTCATGGATGAACAGAAGAAGAGACCTCCTTCCATTCTTCTACCGAATTGGACAAGTGTCAACGAAGGAAGACACAAGTGTAGTTTCAAGACTTGGTCCATTCAAAGGCGAGGAGATCCAGAGACAGTCTCTGAATTCGAATGTTTGGGACGTGCTTGGTGCATTGCAAGGAACAGAAGAAGAAGAGGAGGAGGAGTCTATGAGAACGGAAGCTACTGCACAGGCTTGATCTGTTTCGAGTGTGAAGACTCCATAATTGTTAACCCTACCTCTGGAAAATCGATGATCTTACCAAAGATTCCATTCAATTTTTCGACAGTAAAAACTGTTACCTACTTGGGCTACGACCCATCTTCGTCTTCTTCTTCTAGCCTAATCAAAGCCTACCCGTCTTTTTCTGCTAGCCTAATCAAAGCTTTGAAACTGACAACCGGATTGAAATGGAAAGATAAAGAACCACACATGGAACAACATATCATCAGCTTGGGAGAAAATTTATGGAGGCCCCTCAATTGTGAATTTCATCACGAAGCTGTAAAAGAAAAGGCCGTGTGTATCAAGGGAAAAGTCTTCTATGGAGCTTACGCCAAGAAAGAGAAAGAAGCATGCTTGGTCAAATTTGATATGAAAACAGAGCAATTCTGTTTCGACACAGTTCCAGTTCCAAACCCCTCTTGGCCTTGGCATGCTTGGACTCTCTCTGAATTCAAGGGAAGACCCTCCATGGCTTTCACAAGGGAAGACCCTTCAAAGAAAAACGATTTCACGTTGTGGGTGCTTGAGAATGGGAATTGGTTTGATGAGGTTCATGTGGACACACGAAGATTCAAGGAAGGGTTAGCAGAAGAAGGGTGGTTGACGCCTACGACTGTGCTTTTTGAAGGCTCAACCGCTGGTGGAGATGTGCGCGAGGCAGTGAAGCCAAGGAAGTTTGTGGTGTACTTGGACCATGATAAAGACTCTTTCCAACGGTTTCTTTTTACCAGATGATTACAAACCAGAAGGCACGGTTTGGAACCACGTTGAGAATGTGTTGCTGTAGGAGACGACAAAGTGTTTTTCGTTAGACAGAAAAATATTTTCCAGATTTTGTTGCTTGGGGATTAAATTTCTGAAATCTAGGGTTGGTGAGTTTCAGATTGTGTTCGATCTCCATTTTTCTCTTTTCTTAGTCGTTTTCCTTTGTTTCTCGGGAAACGGTGCAGCGTTGTATGGATTGGCAGAAGGATGATGGTTTAGATTAAATGCTCCAATGAAGCTTGAACTATAAAAAAACATGTAAACTTGCTCTTGAAATCTCTTTGCGAAATCAAAATTGCTTCTTATATAATAAGATACAGTATGCGAAACCACAATTATTGGTCTAGTACAAGCACAATTCTTTGTCTAATACAAGCACAATCTTGGCTCAAGCTTAGCATTTCATCTTAGACTTGAAGAGTTTATAGTGGTGTGAGCCAACAATAGCGTCGGAAAACATCATGTCCTTGCGACTGGAAGTGACAAGAAAAGAAGAAGATTTTCCGCAATTCATGCCTTATGCTCTCGTGTAAGCCATATCGACACACAAGACATGATGAAATGTGTGTGGATAATCCAAAGTGAAGCAATATCTTAGCAATCCAAGAATATCTATACTCCAATACTTGGTCTCTTTGCTTAAACCAACTCTATTTTAGTGTTTAGTCTCAGACATGAAGAGTCCGCTTGTTCCTCCACCAAAAGTCCGCTTCAATAACGCCAAAGGTTGCCTCTTGGAAAACCAACATTGTTGTTATCCAACAAACCATCAATACTCTTGTTACCTTCCACAGCTTACAAACATGTGCCTTTAAGCAACCCCGTTGTATCATTTTCTCAATTCAGCCTCATTTTCTCAATCGCCCCTGGAAACCGCTTCACAGTCTCGTCCAGTTTAAAGGTAAAAGAATAGAGATTGACCACAAAAATCTTCAATTTCCCACATGGAAACAGAACAAACATCATTCTCCAACAGTAGCGGCGTCGCAAAGCTCAACGCAAGCGACGAGTATGAGCATTCGATTCGAGGACTACAGACCCATGGATTTCTT
The DNA here is from genome assembly GCA_900406535.1 of Noccaea bulbosa. NCBI lineage: Eukaryota > Viridiplantae > Streptophyta > Magnoliopsida > Brassicales > Brassicaceae > Noccaea > Noccaea bulbosa. Next base: position 27,412 of record OVBJ01000392.1, read on the forward strand.
CTCATCCGACATTGATGGCCATGTGTGGTGTCAGGTGTGGATTTGAGTGATGGTTTTTTGGCCATCATCATTCATTTGTGTAAAGGTAAAAGAAAGCCAATGATGAGGATAGCTATGTAAATTCACAACGGTATTTTATTTTCTTACTTCAATATTATGAAATTATCCGTTTGTGGTTTAGAGAGAGGACTTGATCTTGTTCTTGTCTAGGTCCTGTGGTTTTTGGTCTCCGGGTGTGGCGCTTCTTCCCCTTTGTATGGGATCCAAGTGTGATCGGCGAGGGCATACTTTTTCACCTACAAATTTTATATATTCAGATGAACAAAACAAAAAAAAAAAAAAGAAAATTATCTCATTTCCTTTGTTTTTACTTTTTAGAATGTTAAATTAGGAATGGATATGTATAGAGGGAGGAGCAATTATCAGAATTTCATATCAGTAATATAGGAGCTAGATTGTGAGTTTCTGCTTGGATCCAAATTCTAGCATGGCCGAGGTAATGGAGCAATCAGTGGATGTGGACATGTTGTTGGAGATCCTGTTGAGGCTACCTGCGAAATATGTAGGCAGGTTCCTTTGCGTATCCAAGTTTTGGGCAACAACCATCGGCGGTCGGGATTTCGTCAGATCCTACTCGCTCCGGGAGAAGCAGCCGCCTCGCCTTCTCTCTCTTAGCTTTCAATACACAAGTAAAGGGTTATCAAGAAAGTTTGGTGCTTTTTCTCCAGATCGTGAGTCCGCGACCGTGCGCCAGATCCGGTTTCGAGGACCCGTTGGTCTTGCCGAAATTAGACGAAGGCGTGCTGCTAAACTAGGAAAGAAAGCGGAACCTAGAGCTCTCGAGGTACCACCTGATTTTGTATCAAGCTAAACAGCGCTACAAGCAGCCTTGTTACGCTCATGGGTTGATGAGCTTCTTATATGGCGATGAACAGGTGATTTGTAATCCCACCACAGGTAAGTCCGTAACCTTACCACCAGCCTCTGTCGAATCCACCGAAATGATTGTCAGATCCTTTCTAGGATATGATCCCATCAATGCCCAATACAAAGTTTTGTGCTTGACCAATGTCACCAAGTCCTCACATTGGCATCTGCCCAAACTCAGACTTGTTCGTGGAGAGTCATCCCCTGCTGCAGCAGCATCGCTCCTCACTTTCCTGGAACCGACTCTGTGTGCATAGGCGGCGTTTTATATTACACTGCCTCTCCTTCTCTTAACATGAAGGAGCCCTTCTTGGTGGCATTTCATTTGAGGTCTGAAGCTTTGGAAATCGCTTCCATGTTTCCCGAGGGCCTTACATCGTGTAATGACACAAATTTGATTAACTACCATGGTAAAGTAGCTCTTGTCACCCAGACTAATGGAGGCGACGTGTACCATTTCGATTTGTGGGTTTTGCAGGACGGACCAGAGTGGTCCAAACAACACCTAACTCTCCGTCTAGGTGTCTATGGGAGTGTCCGTCGCCGTTTAGAAATCTTGGGGACTTCTGATTTGGGAGAGATCGTCTTTGCACCCATCCATTTTGAAGACTTGGTGGTTGTTTACTATCTGGATCAAAAGACCAACCGGGTTACAACCGTTTTCCTCCAAGGAAACCCCAACCATAAGTTTAGAGATTTTCATCAAGTATTTACTTTCTTGCATTACGTTGATTCTCTTATGCTTATTTAGATTGAGAGATAGAGAGTTTCTATGTTGCTTCTCCTTCTCCTCTTTTTTTCAATTTAAAATTGTGGGCTACATGCTGAAACTACCCCAAGAAACAGTGTGTCGATAGCCTATCATAACTCCAACCTATCAGATTTAATCAACTTGTCTTCAAATTTAAATTAATTCTTCTGTGAAATCTAATCTGATTAAAATTTTATATGATAATGGAGATTTCAAAAAAAAAAAAAAAAAAACATATGATATGGATTTTTCAAAAGTAAAAAATAGAGTGTTAAATAGGAAAAAACTAATGGTACAAAACAATAGTAATAATAATAATGGCAATAATATGAGTATGCATGAGTTCAATTATTGCAAGGAGCCTAAAAGCATGACATTCTTCCAATTAATCTTTGTTGAGGATATATATCATCCGCGTCACGCGCGTGTGGGTCCTAAGCTAAAGTATGCCATCTTAAATTCTTAATTATTATCGATAAGCTAAATATACTTTGCGGGGCGTAATCTACAAAACAATCGAGGGTTTGGTTTCTGTTTGGTCAGCAAATTAACAAAATGGCAAATGCAAGTGATGGAGATGACAAATGTCAGCAAATTAACAATATACTTTGCGGGGCGTAACCTATAACAATCATAGTCTGAGGATAATTGAGTGCAGTTTAACGTATACAAAAGTCGTAAGCACTTAATTTCAGCAAAGTGAGAGTTCAGATCCTTGAAGAAGCCCGAACGTTTATTTTTAAAAATAATTTTAGCCTAACCCTTGATTTCAGCAAAGGTAGCTGCTTTCTATTTTTGTTTTAACGCATGGAAACGACAAAATATCATTCTATTAAAACACAACGTTTGGTTGGTGATAGAACTCATGAAATTATTTAAAGACTCGATATATTGTACTCCTATAATTCATAACTCGACTAATTCCAGATATTGTTAAAATCTAAATATCACGACTCACGAGTTTGAAAAAAACAGAAACCAAAAACTCTTTGAAATCTACAAAACAATCGAGGGTTTGGTTTCTGTTTGGTCAGCAAATTAACAAAATGACAAAACCATCGAAATGATCCTAATTCTACATGTTTCATTGAATGGTTTAAATCTATAGAATTGTGTAACTATTCGAATATTCCACGAATTATCAGTTAGACCCCACAATTTTTTTGTAATTAATGTCAAAGTAATAATTTGAAACCAACTACATAATGATATACTATCATCTCCATCGCATGTTACCGTTCATACACATAATAATGAGGCTATTTAATGTCTATAACTTTTCTTGAAAGTAACTTGCAATAAGTTATCAAGAAAAAGTTAATGGAAATTGTATTCATGATGTTGGGTAAGACTACATTAATCAAGTTTTTCTAGGACCATCGCCGTAATGACTAAAGTTTCGAGCCCATGACAATTCTGGTCAAACTTAATAGAAATTTAATTATTTTTTCTTTTTTTTTTATCTTCTGACGGTCCGCGGACCGGAGAAATAATCTCCACAAATGGAGGAAGGTGGAGTTGAACTCCAGACGTGATGGTAGCAGAGTTGTAATGCCAACCACTGGCCCACTTGTTCATCACAATAGAAATTTAATTTGATTGAGTGTTTTCGTGATTTTGATGGGTCGTCATTTTCACATTTTGTTTTTTCTTATCATTAAGTATCGTCGTTAATCATTATGTCTTGTTCGCCCTTTTTATTCGGTTTGCTAGATCATCCTTTTACATGAAACATTCGCTTCTGTCTAGTTATCTGTTCCAACTTCTATTTCAGAAATGCTAAATTATTATTTAATCATGAGTCCCTACTGCTAATACTAATTTTAAGCTATGATTCCAGAATAGAAAACAAAAAGAATTGATTTCATCTTCTTTTTTGGTCCAAAAAAAAAAAAAAAAAAAGATGAACGGTAACTACGGTGTCATCTAAATATAGTCAAGGAAATCGATTTCATCTAATTAAATACATCATTTAAACGGTAACTACGATGTCAACTGTAACTATGTCCCATTTTTTCAACTTCCAATTATATTTTACCTTTTTTGAGTTTTTCCCAACAACTTCCGCTTTTCTTTTAAATCTCTTAAAACTTAAGAAATTCAAAGTCATTATTAACGTGTGACCAAGAATTACGCTGGCCGGTCAAACTAATTATGGTCTTCAATAATTTTCAACAAACAGTCTAATATCTTCAAGAACATCACTAATGAATGCTTTACTACTTTATAAATTCAATAGAGTACCTACGATCAGGTCAAACATACAGAAACTGCTTCAAAATTTCCGGAACTATTCTTCATGGCTGCATTGTTACGAGCTAATATGTTTAACAAATTATTTGCTGTAAAAACAAAATACGGAAATAGATTATTTCTTTATTTGCAACCTCAGATAAAGTCACTAGTCAGATGTCTAGTTGTACTCATTTGCAACTATAACTTTCACTAACCTTCTGGTAATGTACAATTGTTATTTTTTTAGGTTTGGAAAGTATTTTGAAATGGAAGTATTGCATAGCAATTTGCGAATTTCGTGAAAACAAACACACGGCGCCAGTCTCGTGTACGAATGGGGTATGTATTTATATGCATTCACGTGCGTATGTGAACAGGCAGTTGTCGGTCAATCTCCTTTACTCTAACTTAACCCCAACTCCAAGTACATTTCTCGCCTTCTAGTTCTCGGTATACGTTATTTAACTATAAACAAAAATTAACACAAAAATAAACTGTTGTCTTTTTTTTTTTGTGTGTGAAAAAAAAAATACTATGGTACAGGTTCTCTTTGATTTATTTAAGTAGCTTACTGTTTTAACCGGTTAGAGACATGGTGATGATAAATCATCACTATTATTGATTGGTAATGATTTATATTCACAATTTATTAATTTTTGGTAAGGAGTAAATTATAAAATTTATTTAATAAACATTAAAATGTGAAAGTATTTAAAGCAAAAAAAACAAAGAGTGGTGAAAGGCAAATATATTATTTTAATATTTTTAAATCAGAATTTATAAGAACAAGATCCAAGACTTGTATAATAAGATTGAATTCGAAAATAAATAAGTGGGGTTTCACTTCATAAGGCCAACACAGACTTTCTTTATATCTCTCTTTCTTTCTCTCTCAAACTCTTACTTTCTTCGTAGGAAATGGAACTAGCGTTGTGTTTAGGCGACAATACTAACAAACAGTTCTCTTTCGTGGAGAAGCCCTCGAAGATTAACAATAATTCCTCTGCTTCATTGACCTCGACTTCCGACAAGGATCTTGAGTTCTGCATGGGTGCTTTTGGTGGTCACAGATCGTTGTCATCCTCTTCGTCTCCGTCGGTAGAAGATGAGAAAAAGAAGAAGAAGAAACCGGTGGCCAGAGCAATGGATTCCGATGGATTTAGGGTTTCGTCTTCCGTAGATCCGTCATTACAGCTTCAGCTTCACTTCCCTTGGCTCCCTGAGAACAGTAAGGGTTTTAGTTTGTAAACAAACCAAAAAGGCATTAAGAACTAATTTCTCGTAATCATATGGTGTCGTTATACGAACCCACAAAAGAACAGATATCGTTTTTTTTCCTCAAAAAAAATATTTGAAATTTGTTACAATCCCTAATTTGGCTTACATGTTTTCTTTTCTTATATTAGAAGAATATTATTATCTAATAATATACATATACTTATTATAATGTGTCGATGAGTTGTTGAAATCATTTTTCACAAATATTTTGACTGATATGTGACAAGAAAGAAGAACTAGGTTCTACTAAAACTGCTAATGTTTCATTACAAGTCTTATCCGGTTTTTCATATGACTAGTTTTGATTCCGGCTTAAATTATATAATACTGTTTGAATTACAAAGAAATAACCAAAAAATACAGGTCGGCTGGGAGGAAGAATGCTCTCTGGAGCAGCTACAGTGGCGGAGGACGAAGATGGAGAAGAGGAGGAGGCCGTGCCTAGTATGTCAGTGTCACCACCAAATAGCGTAACGTCGTCGTTTCGGTTGGACTTTGGGAATAAAAGTTATGGTTATGAAAGAAGAAGCAATAAGCGAGATATTGATGATGAAATTGAGAGATCTGCTTCGAGAGCCAGCAACGAAGACAACGATGACGAAAACGGACCCACCAGGAAGAAACTTAGACTCTCTAAAGACCAATCTGCTTTTCTTGAAGATAGTTTCAAAGAACACAGCACCCTTAATCCTGTTCGTTTCCCATAATTCTTTACACTCATATGATTTTTGATCTTTCTTGAATTTATTTAAATATTTGTTTGTTTTCAAAGAAAAAACAAATCCGAGCCTTTTTTTGTAATATACAATAAACATTGCAGAAGCAGAAGATTGCGTTGGCGAAGCAGTTGAATCTTCGTCCTCGTCAGGTTGAAGTTTGGTTTCAAAATAGACGAGCCAGGTTAGCTTATATTATTAGTTAATAGCTTTATATTCTTTCTATGAGACGGTTTTATTTTGTTCTTGGATAACTATTTTTCTGTGATGATTAATTTCTGACAAGGAATGACGACGAAATGTATCACGAGTAATAATAACACATTGTCGCACGTCTGTTCTCACTTATTCTCGCAAAAGTAGCATATCACTTCTGCTCATCATTTCCATATATAATTGCTTATACTGACTTATTTGTAAAAAGAAACAAACCGTTGAATTGGTGGACCTTTGATCTTGTACATATTTGGAAATTAGATGAATAAATTCTATGAACTTCAGCTAAAAATAAGAAAAAAATCAAAGTCTTTTTTTTTTTTTTTTTTTTTTTTTTTTAAAAAAAAAAAAAAAAAAAGGNCAAAGTCGAGGCAAATATCATTTGTCTGAAGTTATTTTTCAGAAAAATACGTAACAAAACGGTTTCTTTCATCTTTTTTGTTCACAAAAGTTTCTCTTAGTTTTGGTTTATAAATGTCTTTGTTTGGATGATTATTTATCCGATGGTTTATGTAAATTGATAAATGAGAATAGGACAAAGCTGAAGCAAACGGAAGTGGACTGTGAATACCTAAAGAGATGTTGTGAGTCACTAACCGAAGAAAACAGGAGGCTGAAGAAAGAGGTTAAAGAATTGAGATCCCTGAAGACTTGTTCTCCTTTCAACATGCAACTTCCGGCCACGACTCTCACGATGTGCCCTTCTTGCGAACGCGTTGCCACCTCAGCATCTCAGCCCTCCACGTCAGTCGCTCATAACATTGGTTTGTCCACATCATCATTTCATAGTCCTTTGATTCCGGTTAAGCCTCGGCCGGCCAAACAAGTTTCATGAAAGCACGTGCGAAACATATGCTTTATCGATCACCCAAAATATACAGTTTGAGCAAATGGTTTTGACTTTTGAGTGATTTTAAATTTGGTCTCCTTGTGTATATTTAAGAATTATTTTCCATAGTATTTACCTATTTGGGACCGTCTCCTATTTTTAAACACGACTAGATCGATTATCCGGTTAGTGTTTTGTTTTTCTTTGGATAGGACCAGATAAAAAAACAGATGGAGAAAAAGGGTTGACATGTTTTGGAGATTCTTATGTTATGTACGCACGTCTTCTGGTATATACATAGCTGTGTCGGCGACAATGCCGCCACTTTTGCGCAGAGAGTAAATTTGTACGAGGTGAGTCTCGTGTAAGACATTTCAAGTTTTGTTTAATTTAAGCAATCCTCAAACTTATTTTCTACACAAACATAAACATATCTGCTTTTCCAAATCTCCAACCAAACAGTCACATGTGTATAGTTTAGAACATAATTAAAATAGGTTGGATCCAATCGCACTGGACTCATAAAAAGCATTTGACCTAACGGACTTTTATTTTAAAGACCTTGTCCTTGGTGGTCAAAAAAGTCCAACCATCCCATGTGAAACATCGTGACGTTGTCTACAGATCCTGTTATGGACTAATTATTATTTATAATTTAATTTGTCGGTGATCGACAAATTCCGCACTAAACTCACACATCACATCCATGGCTCCAAACTTCCAATTGCAAATTCTTGCGTTCACATTTCACAAACTAAATTAGAAAAAAACACTGTTATACATCATAGACAAATAAAAACACAAATGATCATCAAAAATAGTACCAACGACTGTGGGAATCAAAATTCCATGATAAATATAATATGTAACTTCTCTTCGGATCTAGTGACAAGCATTTACAACAAATAGTACCAAAGATATCAGAGGTATTCCTTTTTGTTTCATTTCTTTAAACTCTACACATTCTATAAAAACAACAAAACAGAGAACAAAGTATTGAGATCAAACAGAGTATAAAGAAAAACCTTTTTTAAGGTTTCCGTCGTGTTTGTCCGAGCTGATTGAGCTTAACGAGCAACTCGGCGTAGAGGATCTCGTTCCAAGAATCAGGAACTCCGGGAAGACACCAATGGCTGCAGTCTTGGTACAGCAACGGCGTTTTCTTCTCTTTCTCCGATATGCTATGTTTCCGGTACACCGACGGGTGTCCGTCCTTTCTGTAGTCCGTTAATCTGGTGATGTTCAGATACGTGACTGGCGTTTTCATACCCCTCAACACTCTCTCAAGCACCTTCATTTTAGCCGGATACGGGGTCAAGTACGTCTCGTTCTTGATCGGTTCTGTTTCGCTGTCGCATGCTCCTCCCGAGTTCCATTGCCCACCACTGCGAAAACAATTCCAAAAAGTGTTCAAGAATTGAGATTCTCAGTTAAAAGATGAGCTTTACATTCAAAAGACAGTCTTTCAACTAACCTGAAATGGCTGGCTGAATAGCCCCGGAAGAAAACGAGGGTCTTGTCCGGATTCACGTTCTTCTCAACCCATCGACCCCATGTGGTCAAAGCTTTACGGAAAGCTTCGAGCACAGCGAGTTCGTGATACACATTGCTTCCTTCTTGATAATAGTCCTCCCTTTGAAAAACCAACAAACCAAGAATATCACTTGCCTACATTACAATACATAGACAGAGCAATGTGTTCCATTACAGATTAAGAGTCTTTTTTTTGTTTTACCCTTTGGATGTTTTCTCGTGAGTCCACCAATGTCCGGTGTTAAAGATAATAATATCAGCTCCTTTGTACTGCTCAGATGACTTCCCCACCAAATCCAGCCTCAGAGTCTCCTTCTTGGTTCCCTTCTTGTCCAGAATCTCCGTTTCTTGGACCAAGAACGGTGATACAAAGAACTCCACCGTGCAGTTGTAATCCTATACCAAATCCAAAAAAACACAAAGTCAAAACACCATGACCAAACTAGCATCAAAGAACAAATGAAGAAGGCGCTTTACATGGAAGACGAAGGAGTACTCAGCCTCCCCACGGAAATGATGTCTTCCACTGGCTTCGTAGACTTGGCTCTTATCTTTCACTGATCCTTTAAGCATGCAAACCAGAGACTCCCACATGTTCCTATTCAGAGAATCACCCACAAACACGAGCCTTCTTCCCCTAAGCATCTCCAGCAATATAGGTCCGCTTAACCTTCAAATTTTATCATTAATCTATTACTATAAAATGGATGTGGTGGTGGTTTCAGATTCACAGGAGAGACATAAGAATAGCAAATATAAAAAATCCAAAGTAACGTACCTTGGTAAACTACACTTCTTAGGTTTCCACTTCAATTTGTGGAAGTCTTTGTCGGGTCTTCCGTTTGATATACAGTTGAACTGTTCGTCGATCAGCTTACACGAGCCTGGTTCGTAAAGCGGATACGAATCATCTCTAATCCACTCCCCGTCGAAGAACTCGCAGTTCCTCAGCGATTCGCTCCATCTCTCGATCTCTTGTTTCACTGAAGATGCCAAACCACCGGTTCCGGTTTGTTTCCCCTGTTGCGTAGAAACAGTAGAGGAGTTGGATTTGGAATCGGCCGTCAGATCCACCGACACGGGTGCTTTCGACGGCGCCGGAGCTGCTGTAGTCTTGTTTCTCTTCGCGGATTCCGGAGTTTGAACAGCATCGGTGGTCCGTGACTGACTATTCGATCCCGAAGACGGTTTATCTGAAAGCAGGGGATGAGAAGTGTTGTTGTTCTTCGCAACCGGGTCGGTTATGTTTGCGATCGGAGATTGAAAGGTCGAGTTTTTAGCAATCGGAGTGAGGTTTCCCGGCGCCGGCGCTTGCGGAGTACTGTTTTCGGGAGCATCGGAGGCGGGGATTGAATTGGGAGGCGGAGAAGTGGTGTTTACAGAGAGAGGCTCTGTGGAATTGGAAGCGGCGTCGCTGGATCTATTGGAGGGTTTGGATGAAGTGACATTGGGGAGAATATAGGAGAAAATTGAAGAGAAGTGAGATCCGGGAGTGTTGGCCGATGAAGGAGTGGTTGAGGAGAAGATGTTAGAGAACCAAGGAGAAGACGAGTTCGGGGAAGGGCTAAAGGCGAAGAAGAGACTGAAAGAGACGAAGGTGATTACAAAGGCGTAAGCGAAAGTTGAGGTTTTTCGGGGTTTCAAGGCGGAGAAGAAGCTCTTGATGTCCGCGGTTGCTGTTGTTGTTCCGCCGTGAAATGGCATATACTTGACGGCGTCCGACGCCGCCATTGACGGAGAGAGGTGAAGAGACAAAGTGGGGAATGTGGTGTGTGGAGGTCGTGGCGCGTGAGGTGTGTTGTTTATTGGGGGAGTTAGAGGGAGAAAGAAGTGTGCTTTAATTGATAGTTAGAGTGAGAGTTAGAGAGAGAGAAAAGAACAGAGAGATGATGTGTAATGAAGAAAAGAGATGACTTTGTTTAGAAAGGGTTTAGATTAGAAAGAGGACCATTTGTCTAGACGACATCGTTAAGGGGATGACTTATAGTGGAGAGTTTTCGATTAAATGCCCTCGGTTTTGTAGTTAATTACTAAAATATCACTTTGAAAAATGCGTGTCGGTCGGTGGTTGGAAGATTCGAGCTTTAATGTTTTCTTTTTTTCCTATTTCCTTTGGTCCTCGGGTTCGACCCCTAATGAAGAGTTTGATTAATGTGTTTTTATGTTACGAATGTTTGCTATAGCCTATATATTATAGCTTATTTTGGCATAATCTTAGAGTTATAAAAGAAATCTTATTATTGCCACCCATAAATAAATAAATAAACCGATAAAATTATTTCTAAAAAAATATTGTGAACCCAAAAATATTAGAGGCTCTTGTCTTGTGAAAATGTCGGCACTGTTTAGATCTATTGCATATTGAATTAAATATTCCATGTATTTCTTTTTATGTCCGTGTATTACATTCAATTCAAAACAAGCAAAAAAAATGTCCTTGTAAGGTTCGTTGTGAGTGTATACGAGAAAGATCTTCACTTATCAGGGCATTAAGGCGTAAAATCTATTAGCATGTATTATTTGATTTTCTTTTAATGTCCATGTAGTATTTGATTATTATTTTTTAGCGAAATCTAGTGAGCAATAGTAGTGTGACACATATTTATCTTATATTTTGAAAAAGGTCAACTTGAATTTCAGATGTGGCAGCAGCATCTCCAATGAGAGCCTCGGTGACTCGAGTCTACGTATTTTCTGCTAATGAATAAGTAAATCTTAATTTCTTAGTTAAGCTAGGAGGGGTTTGGGTAATTAAGAGGAAAGTGTGTGGAGGGGATACCAAACAAATTGCCAAGTGCCCTTGGAAAAAAAAAAAAAACGCGTATATAAAAATAAGTCTTTAGCGTGTGGGACCTTTTCATCTGCTTGTTTCGATTCTCTAATCTTCTTCATTTTTTTCTTAAAAACGCACTTCACCAATCACCAGCTCCTTTAGAGAATATTTTATCAATTACAGTACAACTTAACTATTAATGCTTGTGAACCATAAAAAAAAATCTGTCTTTCACTTGCATATCTCTGACTATGATATATTCACAGGATTAAGCTCGACCTATGTGGCCTTATTAAGTATCCATTTGAAATAATGTTTAATCCTGCAGTAGAGGAAGGTAGGGCCCACCAGCAGCTAATCGTTGGCATTTTTCCAACTCATCATCTGGATAAGCTCTCAATCCATCTCCTCACATCTCTTCTAAAAACTCTCAAAACCAGAAATATCCTAAGTTATGGCATATCAAAACTTTAAAATATCTCATCATACATCTTCTTTCAATTTTTTTAAAAGAAAGCAAAAAAAAAAAAAAATGGCAGCTTTGGCATCCAACCCTCAAATGCTAACGAAACAAAGTCACAATAATTTCAAGAAGGAACAACTCTGGAGGAAAGAGAGTTTGAGTTTGGAGAGGAAGTTTGGGTTTTGTGTGAAGGTTTACAATCATGAAAAGCTTGGGAGGTCACAAGTAGAGAAAGAGTGGAGATTAAAAGCCTTTTGGGCAAACGTATCAAAGCCTGAGACTGTTGAGATGGAACATATTAACGACGTTGATGAGCTCGAAGCTGTTCTCTCTCTCGCACGAAACCTTTCGCAGCCTATCATCATCGAATGGTAAACACACCTAAAATCATATAATTCTCCATAATCTAAATTAGAGGTGAGTCTTTATAGGCAATCCAGGTCCAGAGCATATGTAGTTTCTTTTATGTGTGGTTAACATTAATCTTGCTTAATCATTATGTCGATCTATTTCTAGAGCTTTTTATTTTTCTCTGTCATTATCCACAACTCAATAGAATAACAGTGGAAGCCTCTATAATATGTTTGCTTATCAAGAATGGTGAGAGTATTTGGACAGGATGGCTTCTTGGTGTCGGAAATGTATTTACTTGAAGCCTAAGTTGGAGAAATTGGCGGCAGAATACAATAACAAGTAAGCTACTTAGTAATAAGATTAACAGTTTACAAGAGTGTTTAGTTTATAGAATGCAAAAGTCTGACTATATTGCGAAATGAAATGAATACTAATAAAAAAAAAATCAGAACAAAGTTTTACTACGTGGATGTGAACAAGGTCCCTCAAACATTGGTGAAGCGTGGCAACATTTCGGTGAGATGCTTTAAACAATAGATGACACGTAATTCTGTTTCTTCGGTATTATTGCCACATCTGAACCGATTTCTATATTTTCATGCAGAAAATGCCCACCATTCAGGTATGCTTTCTTGTTTACAGATTGTTTTTTAATTTCAGTAGATGCATCATTTGACACTGGGAAAGTGGTGAAAAACTAAAACAAAATAAGAATGTAAGGAAGAGAGAATTGAGTGTTAGCTGTGTTGAATGCAGCTATGGAAGGAAGGAGAGATGAAAGAGGAAGTGATAGGAGGACATAAAGGATGGCTTGTTATTGAAGAAGTCCGAGAATTGATCAACAAACATATATGATCCTCTTTTCTTTTTTCATTTTTTGATCTGTACAGTCGCTTTTATATTCCCTTTTCTTATCAACTATTTGACATTGAGGAATGGAGAAAGAGAACTAAAAGTTGATAACCTTTGTTTTTCTGAACTTTAAGAATTGTTTGACACAAGACTACCTTGTAACCTAGTAGGATATTCAGAGACATAACTCACTTAAGTAACTTAAATATGGTCACTACATCAAAACAGTCGCTTTGGCCGAGTGGTTAAGGCGTGTGCCTGCTAAGTACATGGGGTTTCCCCGCGAGAGTTCGAATCTCTCAGGCGACGTGTTTTTCATTTTTTTTTCCGTTAGCCTATCTAAACTTGCAAAAGAACAGATCAACAGTTACATGCGTGTTTTTTTAAAAGATTGCTTTAGATTTCGAGACAGTAACTCTTGCCTAATCCTGTTGGATGTTGTTCATCTGCTTCATCAACACAGATCAATGGGAGTGAAGAAGTTAAATCATACATTTCAGTGGATCTTTAGAGTGCCAAAATCCAGAGAGCTTGGAGCCATTCACAGTGAGGAATACACATATTATCAAACAACTAATTCCTTCTTATATCAACCAAGTCAAAAACATATCATACAAATCAGCGAAAGCTTGAATAGAGCTTACAAAAACCACATGGAGAAAAATCCAAAAAAAAAAAAAAAACACTAAAACTGCAGATTATCAGATTGATGGCACAAATTCAAAACACAAACCTTCCCCACTCTACCAGCACAAGAATCTGTTTCCTAATCTCAAAACTTTGAAACAAGCCCTCGAAAAACAATCTGTGCAAGAGACAGAACATCTACGAAGGCCGTCTCATAAATAACTGGCATAAATAAGAAACAGATTCTTCCACGAACCTAGAATAGATTCAAGCAAAGATCTTCTGCATCCTGGTTCAAGAACCCATGTTGCAGTCAGCGGTTAGTCAAAGTAGACCATGCCTTCTTTCTCTTGCTACTGTGGAATTATGCTTTTCAACTAAAAACCAACTACTCTTTCAACTTCCTTATCCTTTGGAATGCAACCGGCTGTAGAACTCGGTGAAGTCAAGCCGGAAGAAGAGGAATTTGAGATCTACAGATTGTTGGAGAGGCAAAAGCGACAGGAATCCATCGAGTGAGGATGTGTATTCCTTTGCAATATTGTCCATGTCTTGACTCATGCTTTGAAGAAATTCTCCAGCACGTTGTGTTATGGCCTTCCTACCCTCGCTGATCCATGAACTTGACTCTTGCGTTTTGTTTCTTTCTCGTCCTGATTCCTTAGTTCTGGAGGCAATCAAAGATATTAAAGATCAAATTGTGACCCTTGATACAGAGAGATATGTTCAAGTATAACTTTTGTTTGAATTAAAATAGATATGAGATTAAAAAAGCACCTTATTTGCAGCTCGTGAATCCCTTCATACAAACGGTCTGCATGACTTCTGAACCGTAATATAAGCTCAAAGAGGACGAAAAGAGATTTGCGGATGGTCTGCGACTGTTCACCCAGAAGAGATTTTCCAACGATGGCGTTGAGGTACTTCTCATGTGCTGCCAAAAGATCATCGAGGTCTTTTGCGGCTTCCATTTCTTTTGAGAAGTTAGACCATGACACCTCCAACACCTCAAACATGATGTAATACTGAAAGTTGGTGACAAAATGGTTCATTTCATTCCACAGAACCTGGCACCGCCTCAGGGCTGAGAGCAGCTGCAACTTCACTGAAGTTTGGAGCTTGGCGAATGAATTAGAAGTGATGCAATTTGGTTTCATGGTCTTCCAAACTCCGATAAGAGCATGCTCTACCCTTTTCAACTTCCAGAGAAAATTGAACACTCTCAAGTATTTGGACAGAACAGACTCAGTAAACACAGTATCTAATGGAACCCTGGCCTCATATTCCAGTGAGAATACATCCCAGCCTCTGTCTCCACTGCCATGAGGCATCATTTTCACCCTCAATCTGTCTAGCATGTCACGGTCATCATACTGCGCATTAGATGCCCGTATTGCAGCTTCAAGAAACCCAGCTAGCTCAAACGAACTAATATTATTGGCTGGCTCAGATAGCTTAGGTCCTACAATATCCATCAAGTATTGCACAAAATCACCTTGACCAAGTAGTAAATAACGCTTAATCGCAAGACAATGCTCCTTAAACTTATATCTCTTATATAGAACATCCAGCAGATGCTTGTCGATTCTCTTTGCCGCCTCGGTAACAAGATGTTCAAGTGCATCCGTCTCACCATACCCAAGACCTCCTCGCCTAGTCGTCGTTCCAGAGGCAGCTGCTGCTTCTGAAGCTGCATCAGCCCACCCGTGATCATCGCAGCAAACCCGCAGGAAATTAATAGATTTCCCAGTTCTCAGAATTCTCTGAGCTAGACTCGGTGAAATAAACGACGGAAGCATCCCCGGGTGGAGCTTATAACCTTCTCTCCAGAGCAAATCGACTTTAACTGCCTGACCTACGACAAAGAATTCACCAAAAGTATCTTCCAGCTCCCCCTCTAGAACCCAGCTTCTCACCATCTCAAACAAAGGAGAACACACGCATCGAAGCAAATTCATCATAAACCCATGAACAAGCGGATCACCATGCTGTGCGTGCAAATGGATAGCCCCAGCCATCGCCCCGCCTCTCAAGACCTTACATTTGTCAACCAGAACAGCCATCAATCTCATTTTCACCATAGGCTCTGCAAACCATACCGACAATCTCCTCAGGGAGAGGTAATTGCTTGAGCTGGCTGATTCAGAAACCAAAGGAATAGGATTCATCGCCTGCGCTTCGAGCACAGCCAATAACTTATAATAAACAGAGAGCTCATCTTGCAATGCTGCACAAAACGCTTGCCCAACAGTTCCCACTTCTTCAGCTGGAAACCGATCCATACTCTCCGATATAAAAGTCTTAACCTTTCTAAACAACCAGCCAAGCTCAGAGAGCATACGAACCATAATCCTAGTAGCTCGAGGCACCTTAACATGATCCAGCACCGCATAACCATCTATTTCGCTGTTGAATTTCACATACTTGCCATCGATGCCTTGGCAAGCGTACAAAACATCTCTCACTAGAACCTCTTCCGTAACTTCGTTCTCTTCCTTAACCAAAGTAGCATACTCTCTAAACGCAATATCCCTCAGATTTTCAGGGTCTTTGCTAACTAATAGAACCCCATTACTCCAATCCTTCTTCTTAGCCTCTCCACCGCGAAGAAACCCGTTACCTAGCGAAGAAGCGGCATCACCGAGCCCCAAATTGGGTAGGAGAACCGACGAATCGAGTCCGTTTATAGCCGATTTACGATCGTCAGAAACGATTTTTAGCAAGTAGACGAGAGCCCATTTGTTGTTGACGCTACCGGGACCGGTCTTGGAGGCGAACTTGGTGTAGAGATCGGCAAAAGCGAGGGCGTCGGAGGACTTACCTTGAGTGGCGAGGCGGCGTTTGAGGGACTCGGCGATGGCGGTGGCGTCGGGGACGACGGAGGGAGTGAGGCGGCTGGAGAGGATGCGTTTGGCGTAGCGATGGGTTTCGTGGAAGGCGGGAGAATTGGGATCGGGATTAGGGGTTTGAGGGTTTTGGGAGAGAAGACGAAGAACAAGCTCCTGCACTAGATCTGCAGCCTTCCGCTGATCGTCGTCCTCCATTAGCCCTTGGCTTGTCTCCTTGCTTTCTGCTTCCAAATTCACCTTTTTGTTTTGTTTCTTATTCCAGTTTTTATTGAATCTGATTTTTGAAATCGAAATAATTTGCAGAGTGGGCGAGTGAGACTAGTGTGAGCAGTAGAGAGATGGGCTCTTTTAGGATTTTCGAGTTTTTCATCGGCGGGCAAACAAAAATATTGGAATCCAAAATATATTGGAAATTAATTTCATTTCGTATGTAGCAATAGCGACATGACCTATGAATTAATTTTCTGTATCGGTCTTTTTTTTTTTTTTTTGGTCTATTTTATCATGATTTATAAATGTTATTTTGGTAAAAGTCATGAACGACAACCTTAATTATTTAATGTAAATATAAATGTGACATAACATTTTTTTCAAATAAAAAATAAAAGTAAGATTTAAGTTTAACAAAAATAAATATTTTTTACTTACCAAAAAGAAAAAAAAATATTTTTTGGAGTACTTGCGTAAAAAAACGTTTTCCTTATTATTCTCATCAGTTAAATTTTGTGAAATAAAGGAAACTTAATAAAAACATGATTATTGGTGAAGACTCAAATTGTAGTGTTTTTATATAAATAATTTTTTTTTTTTAAACACCTAAGAAACGTTACTAATAATTGATGCAAAAATAAACGATTCCTAACAATACTTTTTATGTTCCTTAATAGTTTATGTTTTAAGAAAATGCATCTGGATATTATTTGAATGTATCTGAACTCAAAACACATCTAGATACATCCAGAAACAGATAAAATATCTTTTAACTTATGTTTATTGTTATAATAATAATACTAAGATACAATTTGAGTGTTCACCAATAATCATGCTCTTATTATTTTTATCAGTCAAGATTCAAGAAAAAAAATAAAGGAAACTTTTGTGAAATTTTGTTAAAAAAAAAAAAAAAAACCTTATTTACTCTTTATTACATTATAAAATAGAGAAAATAAAAAATTGAAGCAGAAGAAGCAAGAAAAACATATATTTTCACTAGTTTATGTATGTAAGAAAAAAAACATTTCCTCTCAACTCTTACTTTGTACATTTCAATATTCAACAATTTCCCTATATTCTTTTTTGTTACAATCTCTGATTACACACCATTAATAAAGTTTAATACACTTAGATTTGTTACTTTAGTGAGTTAATGAGATACATCTAAACTTTAGAAGCTGTATCTATATGAACTTATTATTTTCTCGTGGCTTATTAACTCTTGAGAAAGAAAATTTATTAGAAGAGAAATTTGTCTCTCCTCTCATCACAATTCACAGTACCCGTGAAGGCAAATACGTATTCCTTCCTATACATGTATGCATACTCTTCCCTCTCTATCTCTATCTCTATCTCTCTCTCTCCCTCTCCTGCAATTTTATGATTACAGTTTACGAGGATAACGAATAAACAATTGAAATGTTTAGTTTAGGATTAAGGTAGCATAATCGCTTCAAAGGCAAGCGAGATTGCAAAGCAAAACACTCTTTACAATCGCAATCAACGAACTGATTAATGATAATGATACTTCTCTTAAGTGCCGCTCCTTGTACGTAATCACTCTCTCTCTCTCTCTCTCAGAATCCTCTGTCCTTTCTTTTCTCTTGCATGCGATTCGGCTTTTAGCGGCGATGCTACATTGATTTTTCAAGGTACCCACTTGCTCCATTTTTTTTTTGGTCGCTTCTATTGGAATATTCTGTAAATGCCGTTTGTTTACCTGAGAAAAAGCCTGGGGTTTATTCATTCGACCTAACCCGCAATAAGCTTTTACGTAGTGACGACAATTAGATAAATTTTATTTATACTTCCACATTCCGTCTTCCTGCGATTGTGATTCTCTGATTCGCTTGGCAATTAATCCTCCTTTGCTTTCTCCTTGTCTGTGTCCAATTTTTTCATTAATTGTGAAGAAAATCTGAATCCTGAAACTTGTGCTTTCAGGCTTTTTAGTTTCCTGCAAAGTTAAGAGACTATAATCCGCCTGAAAATTGCCCATTTCAATGGTTCCGTTTAAATCTGCTAGTCGTCTGTTTAACTGCCAAGGAAACATGTATCACCTGAGGCTTAAGATTGAACTTCGAATACAATTTGGAGTTTTTTTTAGCTCATCAGCATAATTTTGTTAGCAATGCATATGTGTATATGTCTTTAGGAGAATTACTTCTTTTGTGTATTGATAAATTTTTCAATTTTCCAGGAGTTCGAGTTTGGTTTTGTGATGGCACCTAGGCAAGTACCAAAGTCAAGAAAAGCTGGGTCTCGCAAGTTAAAAGCTGCTGATTCCCCTGCATCTTCACCAACCTCGTCCTCTCAACTTTATCCAGAGACATCTGTAGATAGCCATAGCTCCCCTACTTCTTCCTCTGCTCGAAGCAAGCCTCCGTTACACTCTACAGGAAGGGTACCGCATCATGCTTCGCAGTCCAAAGAAAATGTCACTGTGACAGTTCGTTTTCGTCCGCTCAGGTGAATGGTGGTGATTCGTTGTCTAGGATTCCAACTTTGAATTTTGATGTCCCTTCTGCGAAGTTGACATTGGTTTATGCTTGACGTAGTCCAAGGGAAATCCGCCAAGGGGAGGAGATTGCATGGTATGCAGATGGGGAAACAATTGTGCGGAATGAGTATAACCAGTCAATAGCTTATGCCTATGGTTAGTCTTAGCAATTCGACTAGTGTCCAAGTTTCTGAAAGCATCTTAAATGTCATTGCATCACTCATGAACACCAACTGAGGTGTAGACGTATTGTGGCATAGATTAATGAAGGCCCAAATTTAACTAGGTGTCAAAATTCCGATCTGCCATATTATTTCTTCAAGTTATGTCTTTTCTTGCAGATCGTGTTTTTGGGCCTACAACCACAACACGCCATGTCTACGATGTTGCTGCTCAGCATGTTGTTAATGGTGCTATGGAGGGAACCAATGGTATGGAGTGAACGCTTACCCAAGAACCAGTATCATGAACAGTTTGCATGAACAATTATTTGGAACATGGGATCTTTAAGTTGGCAGACTGTACCTAGTGCTTGTTTTAGTCTCTAAAATAATTTTGAATTAGATTTGTTTGCCAATTGATCTTAGTGTAGTGACTTTGAGTGTTTGAATCCAACCACAGGGACCATTTTTGCATACGGAGTGACAAGCAGTGGGAAAACTCACACTATGCATGTAAGATTCACTAATCATGACATTTCTTGTTTTCCATCTTCTTATAATAAAAAACGTATCAGGTTATTACTTTGTACAGTGTATTCGTTTTAGAGACCTTGTTTACGTGTGACTTCTAAGATGTGCATGACATAGGAGCAATTTTATCTTATGAAGGCAGTTTTGTTTGGTTCAAATGTCAGGGGGACCAAAGATCTCCTGGTATTATCCCATTAGCCGTGAAAGATGCTTTCAGCATTATACAAGAGGTACTTCTTAGGATGTTGATTAGTCGAATTCCCTGGCCTAATTGCTAGCGACATCATACATATTTTTTGTTTCTTGTAGACACCAAGGCGAGAATTTCTCCTACGTGTTTCCTACTTGGAAATATATAATGAGGTGCTACACTACCTGCTTTTCTTCTCTCCATTCCCTATCGTCAATGGATGATAGTCAGATTGTGCTTTTAATTTCTCTTAATATCCTTAAGGTTCATTTTACTTCAGGTTGTCAATGATTTACTGAACCCAGTAGGACAAAATCTGAGGATCAGAGAAGATGAGCAGGTACTTGTTTCAGTTTTAGATCCTCTTAGTAACATGCATACTGCTGATTTCAGTCTCAAAACATCTTTGCTGTGACTCTGGTGCTCATCATAGAATCCCAAAACCTTGTACGCCATATTTTTTTAATTAGAGGAGTCATCTTTTCTCGGCTAGATGCTTTAAAGTACTTGTTCCATATTCTTATAAAATGAAGTTCTCTGAGATCGTGCAAATACAATGTGAAAAGTGGCCCGATTATCAATGTTTTAATGTTCTGGATCACATTCTTATTCAAGTATAGTAGCTTTGAAGTTTATGCTGCTAAATTATGTATGGCCTAAGAAGTTAACTGACTACTTCTATTGCTTTGAGTGTCTTTCCCTCTAGGATTCTGCACTGAACCTCTCTTTATTGCTGATTATAGGGAACCTTTATTGAAGGGATTAAAGAAGAAGTTGTGCTATCCCCTGCTCATGCGCTTTCTCTTATAGCAGCTGGAGAAGGTAGGCCCTTCCGTGTTTCTCTTTAATTGTAAAGGCTTACTATATAACTTAAAAAAATTCCAGCACTGTCCCAGTCATTGTAGTTTTTCCTACGATTTCTTCGTCAGAAAGTGTATTCCTCTTATATGATGTGATATATAGCAATATTACAGACTCGTTTTCTCGTTCTTGATTCCACTAGTTTCCTTTCAATCTTAATCCTTCTCGTGAACCTTATACTTTTTTCTTCATTCTTTTGCTTATCATGCAAACCATCTTGATATAAAATATTCGTTTGATGACAGAGCACCGACATATTGGATCCACAAATTTTAATATGCTAAGCAGCCGGAGCCATACAATGTTTACCCTGGTATGTTTATTTTTCTCTTATAAAGCATGGAGAGGCTATTTTCTTTGTGCACTTGCTATAACATGCTTTCCTCTCATCGCAACATTTAGCAAAAAAAAATCCATCTGAATTCTCAAGTTTGTTTACCAGTAAAGCTATACCATTTCTGAAAGATGTTTATACCGGTTTGGTTGCAGACCATAGAGAGTAGTCCATTGGGTGACAATAATGAAGGTGAAGCTGTACATCTCTCACAGCTGGTACGTAGCTTTTGCTTTTATCTGTGATTTTATGTTTTGTTATAGTTTACTTTTTCTTCAACTTCAGAGCATATTCAACTCCGGTAAACTGTTTGTTATTTCACTGTCTGAACAACTGATTAACTGCCCATAATTTCGCTTATATCTGCAGAACCTCATTGACCTGGCTGGTTCCGAGAGTTCAAAGGCTGCAACTAGTGGTTTAAGGCGCAAGGAAGGATCTTATATAAATAAAAGTTTGCTGACTTTAGGAACTGTGAGTTCTTAGTTATCATTGTTTTCCCTCAGTAACAATAGGTTTTGAAGTTTAGTTGAATTCAAGAACAATTTTTGACATATTCTGTTGTTGTAATTGTGTAGGTAATATCAAAGCTTACAGATAGGAAAGCTAGTCATGTACCATTTAGGGACTCCAAATTAACCAGGCTGCTTCAGTCCTCATTGAGTGGCCATGGACGTGTATCTGTAAGTGATTTAGAGTTCTGTTTTAGTACCTTGTTGCAATAAGTGCCACACATAACATGACCATAGGCAGCAGAAAACAATTCATTTGATCGATTTAGCTGATTGATTGCTACATCTGGATATTGTAGCTCATATGTACAGTGACTCCTGCATCAAGCTGCACCGAAGAAACACATAACACATTGAAATTTGCCCATCGTGCAAAGCATATCGAGATTCAAGCCGCACAGAACAAGGTCTTAGTTACATCTATTCTCTCACCCAGTGCATTTCTGTAATGAAGGTTCTATCTAGATTTCTAACCCTGTAAACATACAGATAATTGATGAGAAATCATTAATCAAGAAGTACCAATACGAGATTCGCCAACTCAAGGAGGAATTGATACAGCTTAAACAAGGAATTAATCCAGTTTCTCAGCTAAAGGATGTTAGTGAAGATCATATTGTTCTCCTGAGGCAGAAAGTATGTTTTTCTGTCACTAATATCTGCTTAAACACTTGCGACGGACCATTGATACTTTGCTGTAATTGGAGACTTGAAATCTGCTTTGCGTGCCTTTCTTTTGATGTGATTATAAAAGCTAGAAGAAGAGGAAGATGCTAAAGCAGCTCTCTTGAGTCGAATCCAACGGCTGACAAAATTAATTCTCGTGTCTACTAAAACTCCACAAACATCGCGGCTTTCTTATCGTGCTGATCCTCGGAGGAGACACTCATTTGGAGAAGAGGAGGTAGAATCACTTGTTTAGCCCGAACCAATTGCACATCCTTTACCTGTCCTTTTATTAGGATGGTTTAAATATTTTACTAAACGATATGTCTGCTGATTACTGTTTTTGGCTGATCTTGGTTTATAATGCATGGCCAGCTTGCTTACCTACCATACAAGAGGCGGGACTTAATGGATGATGAGAACCTTGAATTCTATGTTTCTCGGGAAGGGAATCCTGAGACTGTAGATGATGCGTTTAGAGAAGAAAAGAAGACAAGGAAGCATGGACTGCTGAAATGGTTGAGACTTAAGGTACATTATCTGATTCTAGAATTTCTATGGCTTTGATAAACTCTTACCTTGGCTGTTCTTGTTTGAATTAGAGCATTTACCTCAACATCATAACCTCATACAATAGTTAGTACTGTTGCAAACAGTGTCATACACCTCACAAATCTGGCACTCTTATGTGTTTTAAATGCTTTATGCGATATCATAAAACTCAGCTTCGTTCCCTCTAAGTTGATTCTTTTTCCCCCTTTTCTGGTGGTGCCTCCCTTACCATCATCTCATTACTGTTTTACTATCAGAAAAAAGACAACAGTTTGGGGGGATCAAGCCTCAGCGACCAGTCCAACAGTTCACCGTCAACTCCTCAAAGGGAAGGCAGTAATTTCCATACAGAATCAAGACTTTCAGAAGGCCCACCCTTGGCAGATCAACTCTTCGAGCCTAGGGAAGATAAAGAAGCTCACGAAGACAGTTCTCATGAGATAGAGACACCTGAGGTGCATTGAGATTTTTCTCACATCTGATAGCCCATTCCATTTCCATTTCCATTTTTCGTCAATTGATTTTTAAGGCATGTTGTTCTTTTTCCCAGACTAGAATAAAAATGATCGACCAGATGGAAATACTGAGGGAGCAGCAAAAGATTTTATCTGAGGAGATGGAGCTACAATCAAATTCTTTTAAACGACTGTCAGAAGAGGCTGCCAAAGCCCCTCAAAATGTAAAAATTAAAGTAATCTTTGGGTTCTTTTCATGATCTTTTATCAAACTTTCAATCAAGTCTTGCACATATTTACCTTCCTGGTTGTTTTGGATATATACAGGAGGAGATAGAAAACCTCAATGGCGACATCAAGGCAAAGAACGACCAGATTGCTAATTTGGGGAAACAAATTTTGGATTTTGTTATAGCATCACATGATGCATTGGATAAATCTGATATCATGCAGGTAGATTATCCTTCTCAAACATCACACAGTGACCTTGTGCTTCTTGTTTCTGGCATTTATCGATGGTGTTGGATTTTCTCTCTTATCTTCAGGCTGTTTCTGAAATGAGGGTTCAACTAAATGAGAAGTGTTTTGAACTCGAGGTGCTGAAACTCTCTCTGTTTACACAAAATTCCATCTATTTTTTTATACTGCACGTAAGAATGGCTTCGCTATAACCTGCCTGATACTATTTCGCTCTATTTACAGGTTAAAGCTGCTGATAATCGCATCATCCAGGAACAACTCAACCAAAAGGTTCAGATGATAAACCTTAAGCTAGTGTGCAGACTTGTCAGAAATCTGTAACTGATCAACTCTTTTCTGCAGACATGCGAATGTGAAGCGTTGCAAGAAGAGGTTGTAAACCTAAAGCATCAGCTCTCTGACGCCCTGGAACTGGTAGATATCAGACCCGTCACAACTCAAATGCAACAATCTCCTCAAACCCCAAACATAAACGAGGAAGAACTCATACAAGCACAGGTGGAATTTCCATATATTTCGCAACATTTTTATGGGTTTTTTTTTTAAAAAAAACTTTCAGTGATCTTCCTCGTCCCTTATAAGTTGATTTTTAAGAAAAACTGAACATTTTATCCACTATCTGATTGAGACATGACCAGGCATTAATGATTGAGGAGCTTAAACTGAAAGCTGCAGAACTGAGTGACTTGAAGGAACAACTAGAACTCCAAAACAAGAAACTTGCTGAAGAGAGTTCATATGCAAAAGAGCTTGCTTCAGCGGCTGCTGTTGAGCTCAAGGCATTGTCTGAGGAAGTAGCAAGACTTATGAATCACAACGAGAGACTAGCAGCTGATATGGCAGCAGCGCATAAGACCTCAGTTACACCACGGGGCAAGACAGGAAGCCCGAGGAATGGAAAGAGAGAGAGAGAGAGTCTTTTAAAGAAGAAGGGGCAAGACAGCTCGTCGGTGGAACTGAAGAGAGAACTGAGTACGATCAAAGAACGTGAAGTTATATTTGAAACTGCTCTCGTTGAGAAAGTTCAAAGAGAAGCGGAGCTACTAAGAACAGTAGAAGAGTCCAAACAGAGAGAAGCGTATCTAGAGAATGAACTTGCTAACATGTGGGTTCTTGTTGCCAAGTTGAGAAAATCCCAAGGAGCTATTTCAGTTGTATCTGACTCGGTATCAGAGACTCAACAAATCCATCATCTTGAGACTTAAAAGTATGATTTTAGTTTATGAAATTGTTTGCAATTCTAATTTCCTTCTGGGCTTCACTTTTTTGTTTGTTGATAATACTGTGAAGGCAAAATAAAGTATCTTGTTATCGTCTCTCATTCCAATCTCAAAACAATCAAATATGCAAGAAAACTCAAGCCTTTAGCGTACAAATGAGTACTAGAAAGATATCATTGCAAGGCATGATGAAGAAGAAAGAAAACAAAAAACTGGAAACTTTGAATCATTACTTTTCAATTAAATCAGCAGTGAATTATCCATGAAAATCTCAGCGTAACGAGCTCAGAATCAGATGAGACCTGATCAGTTTTAATTCGTCTTTGGATCCGGCATTGGGAACAATCCACCAGCACCAGCAGATCCTCTCGGCGGAGAGAAGCCTAAGAACTTCTGCAGATTGGTCCTTATGCTGATGGAACAGAGCAGATAGAGAAAAGCCATGGAGCAATCTGTGGAATCTTCGCCTTTCAGTCCCCTGTGGCTCATCTTCCTCACGATCGTGATCGGATGGAACGGAAGCTTCGCGACGACTTTCCCTTCGAAGAGCGAGTTCAACAACCCGAACACCACGAAGAGAACCAGAGCCACGACGGCGCCGGATTTGAACTTGAAGAGCGACAGATCCCGGCTAGATTCCTTTAGGCTGCTCTCCACGCGATCGATCTTCTTCGTCTTGGACTTTTTGATGTTTAGCTTCGAGGAAGGGTTATCGGTCTTCATCGTCTCGAGCTTCTTAGAGGCCTTGTCGATGGAGTATTTCAAGGATTTGTAGGAGCTCGTTCGGTAGATTAGGATCCATGAGATTGCTTCGCAGACTAACGCCGTGCAGAAGGAGATTCCGACGACGGTTAGACTATCGGCGTACTTGAAAGACGCGAAGAGTGGTATCGCCGTCGCCATTTTGCAAACACCGAGATTGATTTTCCTGAAAATCTGAAGCTCAGAGATTTGATTGGAAAGGAATCTCCTTCTACGGTAAAACTGTTAATACTTTTTACTGAACCCAATGTTCCGCTTTCTTTTTTTAGTCAAGGAAGTTAAAACGACATAGCATTATGTAATATTGATGTCGTTTCACATTATTTTTTTTTCTCAACACTTGGGATTTGTGGATTTTAAAATTTTTAAAGATTTTGGAATTAGAAAAAGAGATAAGAGTTGGTGTTTCTATGTTTGTCACATAAGCTCGACTTGGATTTCATAATAAGTCTACAAAACAAGATCGATCGAATGGTCAAATTTTCGGGAAAGACAAAATAGAATTTTTCCCTCCCTTTAATCAAACTAATCATCTACGAGACTACGAGAAATGACATAACAAATTTATCATGTTATACATTGTACATAGAAGGGAATCTAGGAACTTATTTTATGTTACACCCAAAAGTAGGTGTGGAAAAGGGTGAGCCAAAATCAAATATGAAACGGGACATCCTTTTCTTGGGTATATTTAGGTAATATATTTAGGTAATATAATTTTGGTCTCATCTGTCTTCTTTCATTCTCATTTAATTTTTAGGGACATGAAGTTTCCTTCGTTTATTATGAAACGTTTCCTATGTACTATTGTACAACCGAAGTTAGATTGAAATTTATAATAGTATAGGACAATAATATGACCCACCATGGTCTTTTCTCACATCAGACATTAATAATTGTCACGTAAAGCAACTAGGATCTGATGTTTAGTTTCCTCGAATATCATAAATTCAAGAAAAAAACAACATTCTAGTTAAACTTCTCAGTTCATATGTAAGTAGATTTCGAAACACGTCCTTTATGGCGTTTATTATAGCCAGCTGAAATATTGTGTTGGTTTGTTTAGGCCGACACATGGCTCTCAAGGAAACAGAGGTGGCTGTTTGAGTCCATAAGTGAATCAACAAATTTTGCCATATATGTTGGAATATTTAGTCCGATGTCTATTTCTTGACTGAAACCGAGTTATAAAATAATTCATACAGGCGTTATATATACATCAAAAATTTGAGCAGATAAGAACATTTTTTCTTTCTTATTGTAGACAAGAGGCAAAAACAAGAGATGCAAAATGTAAATCTGTTCAAGTTCAACTTAGTGGTGATGTATAACTTGGGACCCTTAAACGATTCGGTTTAGATTTGAGAGTTAATGTTACTGGCGTGGACATTCCATAACCAACCAAAACATATTTCCAAATTAAATATACACGTTGCCAAGATATTTTTCTAACTACTAATTAACCAAGAAATTCGAAGCGTAAGTTCATAATAATCTCTTCGGACCAATGAATATAACATGTCAATTTGGTCTCGTTTGGTTTCATGCACTTGAACTTTTAACTACTTTAAGCCACACTTTTTTTTTTTTTTTTTTTTTTTTTTAAANACTTTACAAGTTCTATTTGGAAGATACATGGTTAATTAAAGTGGTTTTGCTGAAAAGAAGAGGCTCAACGGTAATTTATGATACTGATTTTAGAGTGTCTTAAACTATACAATCCAATAAACTCATACTTAATGTTTCATGAGTTGGACACCAAATTTTGTAAACGCTTTGGTTTTATTTAAAGTAATTGATGTACAAGCTTACATTTGAGAGTTCTTTATTTAATCTGCATGAACTAATTTAACCGTAACATATGATGTCTATGAGGGATTAAGTATCATATCATAGCTAGGTTAAAAAAAAAACTATTAAAAAAAAAGAAAAGAAATCGAGATATTTTAGAAAGGAACTAGAGGCGTAGGTCCAAACTGACGTGGTCCGGCACATTCGTCTTGGACTCATAAAACAGATCATCCTTGCTCCTACCACCACCAACATACGTCGGTCTGGTCTGGTGATCGCCGATGAACAAAGGCATATATCTACGGTAAGATGAGCGGTCACGATTAAATCTTGCTGATGAGTTATACCTACGCCATAACCCTAATCTCGCGCTGTTGATCCGAGCAGCTTCAAGGCTAAAGTGGTTATCAAAGAACTTAAAAGCAGGAACGTGGTCTTGCTGGCGGTAGAAGAAAGCGGCTGCGTTTGAATGGAGGTGGAAGCGTTTGGTTTGTTGACGCTCTCTCTTGTGAGCGTTTTGATGGCCGCCTAGGGCTTGTGAAGTAGGGAAGTTCCGGCAACAATAGTGGCACTTGAATCTCTTGTCTTTGTTATCGTTATTGATACTGCAGCTTTCGTTGATGCTTTTATTGTCGTCGTAGTAATAATTTTCTTTGGACTCAGATTCTTCATGAGAAGTTCCAAACTCGAAGCCAAAGAGGCGAATGGGTCTTTCCCTTGGAGAGAAAGAGTCGACATTCATGAAGTCATGAGTCTTCTTCATTTTGATATGGGGAGGGTAGTGAGGCTAAGAAGAGAGAGAGAGAGAGAGAGAGAGAGAGAGAGAGAGAGAGAGAGAGAGAGAGAAAATTGTTGAGTTAAGGTTTTTGGTAGTTGTCGAATTGCGGAAGTCAAGTGCATACTCTGTCTTTGTATGTTAAATTTGCAACTTGCAAGTACGGTCTTCTCTATACTTATTGCATTTAATTCCCGTTGGGGTATCTACATATATAAATGACTTACATTATGATACATGTATATACACGCACATTTTTTTTTTTCCCTACCTACATTTTTTTATATTTGCTAACTATAACCTTGTATATGTTGATATAGAGAGATATCGTATATATATTTTAACGACTGTACATTGATTTCGACATTGGTTACTAAAAACATTTGGTATACAGTTTTAGAATCAGATTTATTTTGAATTTTATGAAATAGCGAAAATATAATCGTGAAAACAGTTTCAAAGTTTTTCTTACAGAAAACCCAATTGAAGAAAAAAATTAATATATATATATCTGACGGATTTAAGAAACTAATGGGTTGTTTCCTTTGAATTGGTTTAAGTGGTGAGTAAAACTCGTGTTCGGATTTGTGCTGATAATTTCTACCCTTTGAACAACCTTCATTGATATGTCATGTCAATTATTTGTGAATAGCTTTAGTACATTTATTTGATGTCAAGATGGTATATATGGATATATCTTCAAGGTTCATGTTTGTATTTTAAAATAGTGATAGCTTAAGACTTTTATGGCCTATGAGGCTATGCCTTAAAATCTTCCCTCGTGATCTAAGTACAACTTTTTTCTTATGATAATTTTCGAACAACCATGAATCAATATATAATACAACTTTTCAGGTGGATCCCTCAAATTAATATAGTTAGATGGTAAATGTGATATGTCACATCTTTGTTTCCTCATCTGCACGATTCTTTTTTATTATTGTAGTTGGATTTTGTATTTGCGTTTAGGCGTACACTGTGTTAAATGTTTCCAAAGTGCCATATTAACGATAGATTTGTGTTTTTTAGCAATACTGAGAATAATGAACGCAAGAGAAGAGCTTCCCAATGAAATCGCCAATTTTGCGATTCAAACTTATGGTTCTTAACGCCTCGCTAATGAGTTTCTATGGAATGATGCATCTCATTATTATTTTGGTCTGTCTAAACTCTTAAGGCCATTGATAAAAAACGATCAGAAAAACAGTGATATATATAGTTTATCAACAAAAAACAATAATTGCGTTGCACTATTGTTCGTTTCCCGTTACAAAAAGAAATATAGACCCGACGCACAACGAGGAACCTATATATGTACAAAGGTCATATGTGTTACAAAGAATCAAAAGAAAGTGATGATATGAAGTAGTAAAAGTAACCAAACAATATACATTGGACACAAGTACACAACTAGACATGGCTCGGACTAACCAAATATATTAAAAATCAACAATACTATGTCAACCGACGATGTTCCCATAACCACTTAATTTAATAATTTCAGTTAGTGTTTTATCATTCAAAGAATCTTACTATTTTTTTGTATCCATTGTTATATAAAAGTATATATATGTGTGTGTGTGTTACCAGAATAATTTTCACTATCATCACATTAATTCATTATGTAACATATATATTTGTCGTTACAATATAACCATCGATCAAAGGCTTCTTTGTTCTTTTTAATTGATTTTGTCCACAGAAATCAAGCAAAATAATTAAAAAAACATCTTAAAATTAATGAAAGTTGCAAGAGAGTCAATTATATAGTTTATGTTTTCCACAAATCACTATTTTGATCTTTTCTCAACAAACAACTTAGCACGTTCTCTAAATATGTTAGGAAGTGCCACACACGAACTCAAGTAGGAGATAGTATAATACTTATACACAAAGAAAAGCAACTATATATAAAGGGTTTTCATGTTGAACTATATCATCATAAGCACAAGAAATAACTAAAACGAGTAGATATGGGTAAGATGACATCCTCAAAAATGTTTGGGTTAGGGCATTGCATGGTTTATGTCGTGGTCTTAAGTACCATTGCGGCTACAGCCTACCCATACTCATCTCCTCCAACACCACAGTACAATTCTCCGGTCCATCAACACAAATCGCCATATCCACCCAAAAAGTATTCCCCATCCTACTCGGCATCACCACCTCCTCCACCACAATACAGAAGACAAGGTCCAAAGTACACGCCACATCCAAACCCATATGTTCATAGCTCTCCACCACCTCCATCTTACTATTCTCCTTCTCCTAAGGTCGATTACAAGTCTCCACCCCCACCATATGTTTACAGCTCTCCACCACCACCGTACTACTCTCCTTCTCCAAAGGTCGACTACAAGTCTCCACCTCCACCATACGTTTACAGCTCCCCACCTCCACCGTACTACTCTCCTTCTCCTAAGGTCGACTACAAGTCTCCACCTCCACCATACGTTTACAGCTCCCCACCTCCACCGTACTACTCTCCTTCTCCTAAGGTCGACTACAAGTCTCCACCTCCACCATACGTTTACAGCTCCCCACCTCCACCGTACTACTCTCCTTCTCCTAAGGTCGACTACAAGTCTCCACCTCCACCATACGTTTACAGCTCCCCACCTCCACCGTACTACTCTCCTTCTCCTAAGGTCGACTACAAGTCTCCACCTCCACCATACGTTTACAGCTCCCCACCTCCACCGTACTACTCTCCTTCTCCTAAGGTCGACTACAAGTCTCCACCCCCACCATACGTTTACAGCTCCCCACTGCTACCGTACTATTCTCCTTCTCCTAAGGTCGACTACAAGTCTCCACCCCCACCATACGTTTACAGTTCCCCACCTCCACCATACTACTCTCCTTCTCCTAAGGTCGACTACAAGTCTCCACCTCCACCATACGTTTACAGCTCCCCACCTCCACCATACTACTCTCCTTCTCCTAAGGTCGACTACAAGTCTCCACCCCCACCATACGTTTACAGCTCCCCACCTCCACCATACTACTCTCCTTCTCCTAAAGTAGAGTACAAGTCTCCACCCCCACCATACATTTACAGCTCTCCACCACCACCATACTACTCTCCTTCTCCAAAGGTCGACTACAAGTCTCCACCTCCACCATACGTTTACAGCTCCCCACCTCCACCGTACTACTCTCCTTCTCCTAAGGTCGGCTACAAGTCTCCACCTCCACCATACGTTTACAGTTCTCCCCCTCCACCTTACTACTCTCCTTCTCCTAAGGTCAGCTACAAATCTCCACCTCCACCATACGTCTACAACTCTCCACCACCACCATATTATTCTCCTTCTCCAAAAGTAGAGTACAAGTCTCCACCCCCACCGTATGTTTACAGCTCTCCACCTCCACCATACTACTCTCCTTCTCCTAAGGTCGAC
>OVBJ01000393.1:0-59214 GCA_900406535.1 Noccaea bulbosa
ATATATATGCACCTTTAAAAAAAAATTGTTGAAGAAAATAATGAAAAATATACATCCTACAATTGAAAATAAATATTTCTGTTCCAAAACCGTAGACTTTATTTACGTGGTAGACGTGCCAAAACCAGGTGTGGAAGTTGAACCGGGAAAAACCAGGATTTGGAAATAATAATTAATGCAACTATATTGGTGCCGACTTAATAAAAGATAGTAGTAGTAGTATAAAAAAACTCTTTGGAGAAAACGGCTAATTAATGATTGGTAGACACAACGATCATTCGTTAATAGTTTTCAAACAAAATTGAATAGTTGAATATCGTAGACTACTATGCACCATATATTTCCACATTACCGTTAATACTTAATAGTAGTAGTAGTAGTAGTAAAGTAGTAACAGTGACACATGATCCATTTGACGGCTCTGATCGAATAAAAAAGAGACTAGTACGTACTAAGAGACTTTATCAAAAGATAATTAAGTTAATATGAAAACTGAAAAAGAATAAGATGATATTAAGAGTATCCGAAGGGCAATTCTGAAATGTTTCAAGTAGGACAACCTGGCTTCTGCCTTGTATAATTTTTTTATTTTTTTATTGTTTTTTTTTCCAGTTCTATCTATATCTCTGCCAGTACTGCACAAAGAACATACAGTAGTATGTAGGTAAAATTAACATAAACAGAAAAAATTGGAAAACTACCAGATTATTTATTCTATTGTGTATAGAGAGAGATTAGAGAGAAACGAATCGATCAGACAAAAAGAAAAAGACTTCAAACTTTTTTTTCTCACGGTTATTTATTTATTACCGGAGACGAATGGTCAAAGTTTGGGTTATTTTTTTTAATATTTGTTTTACTTTCACGAATGTGCAAATTTCAAGAGAGGAGGTTGAAGACAGCGAAGCAAATGTTTATGCAGCGGACCCAACACAGAGATATACGCGATCTATACACGAATATATATATATATACAGCGAAAAAAGGTGAAATTGGGTCTCTGGCTTTTCTCAAATTTTCAATTGCTTCTCTCTCTAATAGCCATTGACGTGGGTTCCCACTAGCAGCTTTTCTGTCTTCTCCATTGGTGTCTCTCTTTTCTTCTTCTTCTCTGTTTTTTTTTTTTTTGTTTCTTCAATCAGCCAAACAGAGGTTTTCGTTCTTCCTCTTTTTGTTTCACTCTCTCTGCGTATAATATTAATTTTTGTTTTTCGTTTTCTGGTTGGGGAGAGGAAAAGTTTCAGTTTTTTTCCTTCTTCTGTCATTCAAAAAAATTTCGTTTTTTTTTTTTTCGGTGAAAGATTGAAACTTTGATGTGATTTTAGGGTTTTGATTTGAAGAAGCAGATGGCTCAACAACAGAGGCAATTTCAGATGGAAGGCAATAATGGTACGAACGATACGAAGATGACGAAAATCTTCGTGGGAGGGTTAGCGTGGGAGACTCAGAGAGATACAATGAGACGTTACTTCGAACAGTTTGGTGAAATCGTTGAAGCTGTCGTCATTACTGATAAGAACACTGGACGATCCAAAGGCTATGGCTTTGTATGTTTCTTCTTCTTCTTCTATTTCTCAGATAAAGTCGAAAAAAGTTTGCTTTTTTTCCATTTCTGAAATCGTTTCTTCTTTGATTGTTTTACTGATTGATCGACCAGGTGACGTTTAAGGAAGCGGAAGCAGCGGTGAGAGCTTGTCAGAATACGAATCCTGTGATCGATGGAAGAAGAGCTAATTGCAATCTCGCTTGTCTTGGTGCTCAGAAACCTCGTCCTCCTACTTCTCCAAGACATGGTTTTTATTTTTCTAACTCCTCTCTCTCTGTGGAATGAAATGGGAACTAGCTTAGGGTCGGAAAAAAGATATCTTTTTTTTTTTTTTTAACTTGATTATCACGTCGAAGTCTTTTAGATGATGAATGTGGAGGAAACTTGAATTTTTGCAGGAACAGGGAGATTTAGGCCACCAGGAGGAGTAGGATTAGTAGCTCCTTCTCCTCACTTTCGGGGCTCTTCTTCTTCTTCCTCTGCTTTTGTTCCTCAACAACAACACACTGCTCAGTTCCCATTTCCTTACGGGTAAGCACAATCATCACACATTCACATCACATCAACAACAAGTCAATGGTTACAAAAGCCTAGTGAAATGATATGTTTGTGTTTCCTTCTTCTGCAGGTTTTCTGGTTATTCTCAAGAGGGAATGTATCCAATGGTTAGTTAAGTTAATCTCTCATCCATATCCTTTTTTACAATGTGATTGTCATTCATTTTCACTGAATCTTGAAGCTCTTGTTTTTGTAGCAGAACTACTACAATCACCATCTCTATGGAGTACAGCAATATTCGCCATATATGGGACCTCCTCCATCATCAGGAGGATCAACAGGAATGTTCCATGGTTACTATCCTTTCTATCCTCAGTACAATGCAGCACAAACCAGCAACCATGCTCAAGCTCAAGCTCAAGCTCAAGCTCATCATCAACATCATCAAGGTTTCAACTTTCAATACACAACTCCTCCTCCTCCTGCTCCTCCTCTGTTGCAGTATCCTCCTTACTTGCCTCATCAGCAATTCAGCTCTCAACCGCCTCCTCCGCCAATCCTCTCTCTCCCAACCTCTTTGGCTCTTTCATTATCATCTTCAGCTTCATCCTCTTCAACTTCCACCTCAGGTTTGTTTCCACTACTCTAGATTGGTTTCGATTCATCCTTGGTTTGCTGATTCTTGATTGTTTCTCTATGTTTTGTGATGTAGCTGCAGCAACAACAACAGCGACAGCAACAAAAACAGTAGTTATAACTACAGCGACAAAGAATGCAGAAGGTGAAGCTAGCAACAAAGATGGTCATGAAGCAATCACATCATCCATTAAGATAGAGGATTGATTCATCAGCACTGTTATTGCAGCAGAGCAAGGGACAAACTTCACTTATTCATCAAGATAGAGGATTGATTCTAGAAACATTTATTCATATCGTTTTTAGGATTCTAGAATCTTAATTAGTACTTAGGAGGAGGAAGATTACGAAGAAGAAACAAACCACCGTCACATTCATTGTTTTATTTATTTTTCAAGATTCATATTTTGCATTTTTTAGGTTAAAGAATCAAAGACAAAGGCATTGGTGGCCTTTTTCCTTTGATTCTTGGATTGATGCAGAAAGCATCATTCAAAATTACATTAATTTGGGGATTTATTTCAGGTTCAGAAGATTTGTTTTATGTCTTCTTTTGAACCCAAACCGGATTTTTAAGCTTCGGATAAGCTTGAAAACCCTTTTTCACATTTGTAATTCTTGAAAAAAATTGTTATAATTCAATCTCATTTGCTTATATTGTTCATTATAATTTTTATATTGTTTTGTTCGTTATGATTATAACTTTTTTTGAAGATGGGGTCTTTTTTTTTTAATCCGTTCATCGTTCGCTTTTACCTGGAATTTTCTTCTTTTGTCAACTTGTTGATTTGAATTTTTTTGAATTTGTTTATAATAAAAAATTGTCAACTTTTTTAAAAGAATATTATTAGTATAAATTCACATGATCATTTCTTTTAACGGTTCTCAGAGTAAAATGATTATTGTCTTTGGATTCCAAAGGGGATCTTATGAAGACAAAAGTACCGGTCAAAAGACCGTTGGGAATAACGGACCTTTTTCTATGGATAAAATTTCATGATTATTATTGTTTAAATCATTTTCAAATAAAACCAACAGTAGAAGAAAAAACAGTTATATCAGAATTGTTCTTTTGACTTCTGTGAAAGTTTTTGGAGAAGCAACAGAAAATAGTCTGTGTGCAGTAAAAAGATAAGATGGACAAAAAATCCAAAAACTCTTACGGATATATATTTATTTTCATTTTTTTTGTCGACAGCTCTCACGTATTTGAAAATTCAGTTTTGCAGGATGAGTAAAGCAACCAATGCAAATCTAAATAGACTTAAACAAATCCAAATATAGTGTTCCAATTTTTTTTTTTTTTTTTTTTTTTTTTGNCTCTCACCAATGAAAAAATAAGTGATGGGCTTTTGTAATCTAAGGCCTGACTTTTTACAACGCCCAATAAGTTTTCACTGTAGATCATCATATGTGTAACCACGTTGGCCATTAAAGCTTATAGCCCTTCTTGTATATGCAGACACGCAAAGCAAATAATTGTTTATTACGCAATAATGAATTGTCCATATCATAGATGATAGAACAATAGATATTTTGTTTTGTTATTATTTTGATGGGACATTCTTTATACGCAAAGCAAAGCCTATAGGATTGTTCTAGAACTCCTTTTGAAATCCACAACCACAAGAAGTTAGTAGTTGTATACTCAATTAAACATTAAAGAACAAAGAAAACCAATTTCCATTTTCATTTGGGGTCGAACTTTACAAGGTCACCACCACCAAATATGATTTCAACAAAGCCAGTGGCGTTCAATTAAAGAAATTAGTGGACCATTTTTTTAATTCCAAAAGAAGAATTAATTATATTGAAGACGATATATAATTTTCTTTTTGAAAAAAATGAAAAAAGAAAAAAGCCATCCAATTTGAATGACACATAGAGAGGGCTGCTCAAAGTAAAAAAAAAAAAGAAAATATCTACTTTTGAAGCCAACTAGAATCTAGAAACACTAAAATCAAACATGGCCACACAAATACATTCGAAGGCCACGTGTCATCCACACAACCACCAGATCCTCGTTGCTCACGTGGCGAAACTCAGACGAATATCTACACTTCCGTAAAACTATAACGCACCGACACGTGTACTATGGACCTGCGAAGCAGAGGACCAGCTTCACCGAATCAGCGGCGATACAGAAAAAATCAAAATAATGGCCCATATTATGCCACGTCATCCCAGTGACGGCCCGCCTTATTACACACCGTTAATTAGATTTTCCAAATTGTTTATTTGGATTTTCGTTTTCATCTGAGCACAGAAGTCTTCTTCTTTCTCAGCGAAGATATTTTCTTCGATTTTGAGCGGTTGTGATCCAAAGTGAATTAGATACCAAACAAAGAGTTTCTCTTTCCTTCTTACTCACTTCAAACATCAGATATCTTTTAATCGGAAGCCATTTTCTCCGGCGGATTAAGATCTTAAATCTCGTTGTATTTGCTTGCTGTTGTTACCGAGGTCTGATTTTCTCTGTATCGATGGGGGAGATTGTGGTTTTAAGTAGCGATGATGGTACGGAGACGAACGAGGAGACGTTGGTGAACAGAGGCAAGTCGTCGGAAGTTGTCCGGTGGGAGAAGTATTTGCCGAAGACGGTGCTTAGGGTTTTGTTAGTCGAATCCGACGACTCAACTCGCCAAATCATCACCGCTCTTCTTCGGAAATGCTCTTACAAAGGTCGATTCATCATTTCTTCATTCCCCTTTCTCTGTAATTTTGGGATTTTACAGTTTCCTTTTTTGTATTTGATTTTTGAGCTGTGAAACTGAAATCGAATCCTGCGTTTTTTTTATTGAAAACAGTTGTAGCTGTTTCCGATGGTTTAGCTGCGTGGGAGACTCTGAAGGAGAAGTCACATAACATTGATCTTATACTAACGGAGCTGGATTTGCCGTCTATATCTGGATTTGCTCTCCTTGCGTTGGTGATGGAGCATGAAGCTTGCAAGAACATACCTGTCATAAGTACGATGGTGATCCTCTTAAGTCCTTTATATCTTTGGAAAACGCCCTCTCATGGAGCCTTTTTTTTTTTTTTTTTTTTTTTTTTGGGAAAANGATGTCTTCGCAAGATTCGATAACAATAGTCTTGAAGTGTATGCTGAGAGGTGCTGCTGATTATCTGATTAAACCCATGAGGAAAAACGAGTTGAAAAATCTATGGCAACATGTGTGGAGACGACTCACTGTGAGTTATTTTCTCTAATTGTTTTCGAATTCTGTGCCTTTGTGTTGATTTGAAGCCTGACTGACTTATTTTGGTTATGGTTATGGTTATTGATCAGCTGCGTGATGATCCTACTGCTCATGCTAAAAGCTTACCAGGTTCACAGCACAACCTTGAAGATACTGATGAAACCAGTGAAGATTCCAGATATCATTCTGATCAAGGAAGTGGTGCTCAGGTAGGGATGCTACTAATGCAATCTCTGTGTTGTGGATTGCGGTTATCGTATCTCAGTAGAAGCTGATACTTGTGTAACATGTAAATTAAGCAGGTTACGAGCTACAATGGTCACAATAAGCTAATGGCGGATGTCAGACCGCTGGATGGAATACAAGAGTTTCAGGATTCCGGTGGAGTTGACAAGAAGGTTGAATCTTTTGATGTGACAATGGATTTGATTGGTGGGATTGACAAAAAGGCCGAGTGTTACTATGGAGACAACACTCGTGACGACGAGTGTGTTGGTCCAGAGCTTGGACTCTCTCTGAAAAGATCTTGCTCTGGAAGTTTGGAGAACCAAGATGATGATGAAAGCAAGCTTCAAAAGCTTAGCCTCTCTGATGCATCAGCCTTCTCAAGGTCTGTTTGCTTGCTTGCTTGCTTGGAATATAATAGGATGTCTCAAGATCTTTAGATTGGTGTTTTTCTTCAAATAACAGTTTACTCAACTTTGCAGATATGAGAATAGCAAGCTAACAGAGAAAGCCGTGAGTACTTCAGCTGATCCAAAGACACCAACCGAATCACACGAAAAGTTAAGATGTGATCATGGAAGCGCCACAACGAGCAGCAACCAGGAGAATATCGGATCATCAAGCGTAAGCGGACAATGTAACCAAGTTGTTCAAACCGAGGTTACTACTAATCAGAAGCAACAACATCCGCAAGAGTCGGCCTTTCCAGTAGGATCAAATCTGCTGAAAGCAAGCAAGGAGCTTGAAGCTGGTTCTCAAAGCATTAGCAACAACACCAATGAGGGGGTTGCAGGACAACAAAGCAGCAGCACAGAGAAACCAAAGGAAGAAGAGTCTCTCAGTGTCCAGCAACGTTGTAGTCTTAGAGAAGCTGCGTTGATGAAGTTCCGGTTAAAGAGGAAAGATCGATGCTTTGATAAAAAGGTAAGAGACACAAAAAGCCGTGGTTTCTTCTTCATCTGAATCAAAAATACAAAGATCAAACTGATTCACTGGCGATTGCAGGTTCGATACCAGAGCAGGAAGAAGCTAGCGGAGCAGCGTCCACGGGTGAAAGGCCAATTCGTGCGTGCTTTGAATTCAGATGCGTCTACTAAATCCTGATCATGCCTAAGGAAAACTCCCAAGTTTCTCTTTTTGTTCTTGGTTGTATAATAGAGACTTGGTTACATTTGTTTGTTGTATTTACTATTTAGTGTGGCTTTTGTATTTGTGTGTTTTTCTTCTTTGCTAATCTGAGAAACTGGGGTAAAATATCCCTCTTTTTTTTTGTATAGATCAACTCTGGGAATGATCTCGACCAGGCTACGTAAAACCATAATATGCTGAAATTTTACGGTGGTTAAAAGCTATAGTACCAAAAAAGGAGAAACTTTGACTTGTCTTAAATTTCAATTTTCGTATGCAGGTAAATGGTATTTTCGGTAAATACAAGTATATGATTTGGACATGTATAGTTATCTAAATACAAGTACAAATACAAATATACCATTGACAGAAAAAGCCATATCAACAACATATTCCAATCATTATGCTAAATAAACGGGAAATCGCATAAAAAAAGCAATCACTTACATTTTAAACCTAGCAGCTTAAACATTCAAACTGAAATTTTTTAACACATATAACCTTCAATCTAACACTTATGTTCATAATAATATTTTTTTTGACAATATTTTAAACTTTGATCAAAAAATAGTATTCTGTTTATCAATTTTTTTTGATTTTATACGATTTAAACAATTAAATTAAAAAATTTATATATATAACAAGATGTATCATATATAGGATAAACAATGTTTAAATGTGAAAACAAATATAACTAAGTTTAATTTGTGTCTTAGAACCAATGTACTGTTATCGAAGAATACTTTGCCGTTATCAAAATTAAAAATATCGTAAAAAAAATATCAGTACGAATACAAATGCTAGATTGAAGGTTATATGTGCTAAAGATTTTAATTTGAAAGTTTAAACTACTAGTTTAAAACCTTCGAGGTTTAAAATGTAAGCGATTGTCATTTTGATGGTTTTTTATGCAATTTTCCCCTGAATAAACCAAAAGACTCTAATAAATAATTTAATTACTAGCTACTCGCTCTGTGATATTTTTTTTTTTAGTTTTTTCACATATATTAATAAAAAATTAATTATCAATTATAAATATATAAATTTTTTGCAGTTAAATAATTTTCTATAATTTTAAACCAATAAAAATCCAAAAAACATATTTATTCTTAATAAATGTTTTCTGAAATCTAAAATAGTGTATAAAAAAACAAAAAATTGATCTTTATGAAACAAAAAATAATAATTAGAAAAATCTTATTTTGAGGATCATAAAGAGTACCAAAATCTGAAATCACACACATTTTTTGGCAACTACATATATCTTATTTATACCGTCAATTTCTGTTTTTTTTTTCAGACAAATAGTTTTTTTTTTTCAGTAAATATAAATGTAAATAAGATTTTGACATGTTTATTCTATCATTAGATAAATAAATCAAACAACTCAAATAATTAATTACTAGCTACCCCCTACTTATTTAAAAAAAAATATTTTTTAGTTTTTTCACATTAATAAAAAAACAATAATCAGAAATATATAAAGTTTTGTAATTAAACAATTATATATATAATTTAAACTAATAAGAATTCAAGAAATATATTTATTCTTAAAATCTGAAAAAGTTCAAGAAATATATTTATTCTTAAAATCTGAAAAAGTTCACTAAAAAATCTAAGAAACTTTATTTTTATGAAACAATAAAAAATGGTTAGAAAAATTATATTTAAGCAAAGAGGGAGTAACAAAAAAAAAGCTAATAAAAATGATTCTAATGGCACAAAAGGACATATCAACAGCAAATTTCAATCATGATGGTAAATAATTTAATGACTAACTACCACAAGACTTTGAATCACAAAGATATTCTGTAAACTACGTGTACCTTATTTATACCGTCAAACCAAAAACCAATAGTTGTCAAAAAAAAAAAAAAAACCAAAAACCAATAAACAAACAATTCAGATACACAGAGATCTCCAACGGAGAGGACGGAGATAAGACAGGGAGAGCAAAGGAAGGGAAGGGACCCAGAAAAGGTATGTGCATCTCGTGATTTCGGTGGAAATTATATTTTTCTTTCTTTGTTTTTCATTATAAAACAAAAGGTCTTTTGGTAGCTCCCATAGATTCTTCAATCATTTCTGAATACTCTCGACCCTCTCTCTCTTCTGGTGAGTTTTCCTCCTTTCTTTCTTATGGGCTTATGTATTCGATTATTGCTCTGCGCCCTTCTTCCTCAGGGTTTTTAGGGTTTTTGAGGTTTCTTCACAATCTGGAATTGGTCGTATGGGAAAGCTGCCTTTTTTTTGTTTTTAGTTTAATAATGCGTCGAGCTTGAATCGGTATTTGCCGATTCATCTCTGTAGGCTTATAGATTCGTTTTAGGGGTTTTCGAATCTTCAACTTTCTGACTGCGACATTTTGAATTGGTCTGATTATTGTTTATTATTGTTTTGATGATTATTATATGGTATGCAAGCGTTGACTCGTTTGCTCTTTCGATATCCCTTCGAACGTGTTTGCTTGTGACAGCTTCGCTTCCTCCTTGTGTGATATAGTAGTGGCATACATGTCCTCTGGTTTGATATTTGTTGATAAATTTTTCATTGAAACAGATTACCAAATCCAGAACACAGTTGTTGTTCAATCGAATTGTGATTCTGCTATCTTGTTGTAGAGGTTGACTAATCTCTGGTTTAATATTGAGCTCTGTAGATCCATTAGGCTTTTTGTTGTCGGTTGTCTCATTTGCCTAAACGTTTTCTTTGTATTTTTTCAGATGGAGTCTTCAAGTCACATCATTGAGGTTAATGCAGGAAGATCTGATGAAGAAAGAATGGCTGTGGCAAGTAAAGTCTGTGGAGAGGCACCGTGTGGGTTCTCAGATGCCAAGAATGCTTCAGGGGATGCCCGAGAACGCAATGCTTCTATGCGGAAGCTCTGTATCGCGGTGGTGTTGTGTCTTGTGTTCATGAGCGTTGAAGTCGTTGGTGGAATCAAAGCCAATAGTTTGGCTATAATGACAGATGCAGCACACTTGCTCTCTGACGTTGCTGCCTTTGCCATCTCGCTCTTCTCCTTGTGGGCTGCTGGTTGGGAAGCGACGCCGAGGCAGACTTACGGGTTCTTCAGGATTGAGATCTTGGGAGCTCTTGTGTCTATCCAGCTCATTTGGTTGCTCACTGGGATCTTGGTTTATGAAGCCATAACAAGGCTTCTTACCGAGACCAGTGAGGTTAATGGATTCCTTATGTTTGCTGTTGCTACGTTTGGTCTACTGGTGAACATCATAATGGCTGTGATGCTTGGGCATGATCATGGTCATAGTCATGGTCATGGTCATGGTCATGACCATGGAAACCATAGCCAGGGGGTGACTGTTACCACTCATGATCATGATCATGATCATGATCATGATGATGGTCATGGTCATAGTCATGGAGAGGACAAGCACGATGAAGCTCATGGAGACGTGACTGAGCAGCTGTTGGAGAAACCAAAGCAGGAGAAAGAGAAAAAGAAAAGGAACATCAATGTGCAAGGAGCTTATCTTCATGTTCTTGGTGATTCAATCCAGAGCGTTGGTGTTATGATTGGAGGAGCTGCCATTTGGTACAACCCGAAATGGAAGATAATTGATCTGATCTGCACTCTCGTCTTTTCGGTTATCGTCTTGGGGACAACCATCAACATGATTCGAAGCATTCTTGAAGTGTTGATGGAGAGTACGCCTAGAGAGATTGACGCTACGAAGCTCGAAAAGGGTTTGCTCGAAATGGAAGAAGTGGTGGCTGTTCATGAGCTTCACATTTGGGCTATCACAGTGGGAAAGGTTTTGCTTGCTTGCCATGTCAATGCTAGACCAGAAGCAGATGCAGATATGGTGCTCAACAAGGTGGTTGATTACATCCGCAGAGAGTACAATATCAGTCATGTAACCATACAAATCGAGCGCTGAAAGCAAAGCAAAAGCTAAGATCTTGATGGGTTTTTTGTATCAGCATTCTCATTATCAATAATTTTTTCTACCCTTTTTGCACTTTATCATTATCAATAAATTTTTCTATCCTTCTGCTTAGGTAAATTGGTATTGTTATATGTCATGATCGTTTGGTTGAGCACTAGTAAGCACTATTCCTCTTCAAGGAAGAAACTTTTTTTGTCCTTGTTTCAAAAAGTGTCTCAAAAGGACACAAGTAACTAGAAGAGATAGGTCATCTTAACTTTTCTGAGCTAAGGTCTGCCTTCAGCCATCTTCCTAGGAGGAGTCACAGGGCTTCTGAAAGTGTTAGAAGCAGGATCTGATTGATTCTTTAGGGTTTTTGATTGATATGTCACCAAGTGGGTCATGTTTGTCCTGAGAGTCAGTAACAAGAGCTTTTAAGTTACATCAGCAAGTACACACGGAGATGAAATCTCCAAAACCTCATTTGTTGATAAAGTTTATAAAGCATTACTTAAAAGAACTATGTAAAGGTTGAATCTTCTTAACTCTTGTTAGGCCTTTCTTGTTCTTATTACACTAGTATGAACGAGATCTAGAGAATGCAGGCAAATTGATTTCATGTTTATGGGTAATTTGTGCTGGATCTCGTCTAGGAAAGTGACTAGTTTTGGCTGTGTTAGACCGACTTAACACGTGAGATAAACAAAGGCCACATTTGAGAAGATGGATAAGGTTTCTTCTTGTGTGAGCAATTATGATAGAATCTAAGTTCTTGCTTGTCCTCAAAAGCGATAAAATTTTCGGATTTGATCGATAACAAAAATATGTAGTTATCTTGAATGGATGACGAAGATCAAACGAATCCTACAGGTAAATATTGCAGAGAGTTGAGGGACAAAAAGGGAAATTGAATCCATTTAACTACGACTTGTGTGAAAGAAACATTTACCGTTTCTTTTACAGCTTGTAAATATAATCTGATGGAAAAAGTGAGAGAGATATTTAGAGGCAAACAATGGTTAGTACCCTTAAAGCCAAGGCATCGACACTTGTATGTTTAGCAGATAAGAAGCCAAAATTCATGCATTAATGTAATTGACTATGAGGAGGTCAATGAACAGTTATACTTTCAAAAGATTCAATTTTTATTTATTGAGTTATCACAAAGATTAAAGCTTCTTAAGACACAAATCAATGGAAGCTCTCTTCTTCATCTTCATCTTCATCTTCATCATCTTCTGTGTATAAACGAAAGTCCCCACAACTGTCTGTCTTCGCTGCCAGACAAAACTGCCACAGCCAATAATGTTTCTCTGAGGGACCTTTCTTCTGTCAGAGACTCTCTCTTTCTCTCTCATCTTCTTGCTCTGCTCAGCCTCACCAACTCATCTTCAGTCCTTAAACAAACATCTGTTGTCATCTCTTTCTCTTTTATTTTACCTCTTTGTTTTCTTTCCTTTCTCTCTCACATCTCATTTTCAATTTCCCATTTTCTCTTACAACAGCTTCATAGCAATTTAAGACCACTGTTCTATACAAAGCTAACGGCTTTAGATTCAGAAGCTTCATAACCAGTTTCTTGTTTTTACTTCTTTTAAAATCACTCACATTTATTTCTCCGCAAAGAGAGAGAGAGAGAGAGGGCTCAGAGATTCTAATGGAGAAGATTCAAGAACAAAACAAGTTCAGTGTATGTCTCTTTTCTCAATTTAGAACGTTTTTCATTATTTTTCTTTCTTTTTTTTCAACTATTGATTCTGTGTTAATCAAAGATGTGGACTTGCATTTACTCCTTTCCCAAATGAGTCCACAATGGGTTGCATTCAATGCTGTGATGTTTGTTATACTAAAAACACTAACAAATCTGCTCTCAACTGTTTCCCTCTCTTTGAAACATTCCATTTT
This sequence comes from Noccaea bulbosa, assembly GCA_900406535.1. Lineage (NCBI taxonomy): Eukaryota > Viridiplantae > Streptophyta > Magnoliopsida > Brassicales > Brassicaceae > Noccaea > Noccaea bulbosa. The sequence continues at coordinate 13,029 of OVBJ01000393.1, forward strand.
TCATTCTATTTCTGTTTCTCTGCAATGACCCACTAACCAAAAACCCACACTTCTCTCTTAAATTTCTCTTTCTTTCACTCACTTGGTAGGTATATCTCCTTCCTCTGTTTTTCTCCTTTTCCCATTTCTTGCAGTCTTTGGATCAAGAAGTGAAGGTGAGAAGAAGCTTAGAAGTTCGAGGATCTGCAGGGGATCGAAGCTTAGATCAATTCTCAACTCAAATCTCGCAAGATACAAGAATCCCATTTCTACAAATGCTGCAACAACAGAGTGAAAGTGAAGACCCTTCTTCGTTTCTATCATCCTTGAAAGACCCAAACTTTCTAGCGTTACTCTCACTTCAGGGACACGAAAAGCCTTGGCAACTCGAAAACTATCATCTCCCACATGAAGTTCCAGAGTTTCACTCACCGATCCATTCCGCCGAAACCAACCACTGCTACCACAACCCTTATATCGAAGGAGTCAATGAAGCCATCTCAAGCCAAGAGCTCAATGCGGCGAATTCAAGACGCAGCAAACGCAGAAGCAACAGCAACTTGCCAGCATCAGTGACCAGAGAGAAGAGAAAGAGAAGGAGAACCAAACCAACCAAGAACATTGAAGAAATGGAGAATCAAAGAATGACGCACATTGCGGTTGAACGAAACCGCAGACGCCAAATGAACATTCATCTCAACTCACTCCGCTCCATCATTCCATCTTCCTACATACAAAGGGTATATAAATCCCAAAAAATTAAAGTTTCAACCTTTTTGTTAATATTCGAATTCCTAAAACTGATCCTGTTGTTTTTCCATAGGGAGACCAAGCGTCAGTAGTTGGAGGAGCAATAGACTTCGTGAAGATCCTCGAGCAACAGTTGCAATCCCTTGAAGCTCAAAAGATGACTAAACAGAGTGATCATAATAACAGAGACATTTCGTCGAACGAGTTGCGTGCGAGTAATGAAGAACAACAAAGTATCAAACTAAGAGTGGAGGCCACAGTGATAGAGAGTCACGTCAATCTCAAAATCCAATGCCCGAGGAAACAAGGACAGCTTCTAAGATCAATCATTTTGCTAGAAAAACTTCGATTCACTGTTCTTCATCTCAACGTCGCATCTCCGTCCAATACATCCGTCTCTTATTCCTTCAACCTCAAGGTATGAAAAACAAAATCCATCCTTCAAAGTTGTCGACATTGGTGGAAAAAATTCAATTTTCTGCTTGTTTGGTTTGTTGCGACTTTCTCAGATGGAAGACGATTGCAATTTGGGATCGGCCGATGAGATAACGGCGGCGGTTCGTCAGATTTTCGACAGCTGATTCAAAACTCGAAAATCCAAAAAGGAAAAACCGAGAAAGTAACGTTCTTTCGTAACTTTCGATATTTTCGAGTATGTGAAAATCAAGTTTGTTGGTATGTAATTGGAGTCTTCTCGGCATGGCACTTTGACTTGGTTTTGAGGGTACACTCTTACAGAATTGGGCCCCATTTGATAGTTGTATAGTACTCCATGAAGTTTGACCTTCGTGTCTTTATTATTCATCATTATTGTCTTTTTTTCTTTTGCTTTTGCCTCTCTTTTGGGGTTGACTTTTAACTTTTTTGACAAATATCTGATATGATGGTATTGGGCCTGGATGTTCGAGTACAAAGATTAAAAGCCCACCATATGTCTTCGATTGCATAAACACAACAAAGAAGCCCGATCAGTTTATAAAAACACATAGACTACATCATTATCCATAAACTCATCATCACATTTCAATTTTTTCTGAACATTAATATCATCACATTTCAAATTGGTACTTTTAAAGCTTACTTACTTAAGTATGAGTCTGTGAGATAATGAGCCATTGAACAATTGAACGGATTAAGTAATATAAAAAGCTTATGGTAAATTTTTTATTGGGTATTCCAAATGGATATCAAAAGAGATACGAAATCCCAATTTAATGTGTTTTTTTACTGTCCCGGAAGCTACAAAATGAAATGATCTAAACTTTTTACAAAAATCAGTCCCAAATTTGTAAAAAAAAAAAGAAAAGAAATAATCCTCCTATCCAAATGAAAACTTGAAGATCGCCTAACCGTCCGCCACGTCAGCACTATCCTGATAGAGAAACCCAAAACGAGTGGTTGATTCGTTTCCGACTACTCGCAGAGAAACCATCTCCACAATCCCACAAAGTATCAAAATCTCTTCAACATTTCTTCTCCATTAATCTCAAGATAATACTAATACTACTAATTGTTTGTTGGTGTTTTTATTTTTGTGATTCTAGTTAGCGCCAAAGCCATGGCTTCGCTTTCAATCTCTTCCTCTTCGACCATCATCGATTCAAGAGCTCCTTCTCGACAATCCTCCGCCTCCGCCTCTTCTCCGTCGTGTATTTCCCTTCCGACGCTCCCTCCTCAGCCTCTTCAGTCTCAGAGCCGCGCCGCAAAAGCCACTTCTTACTGTCCGTTTCTTACCACTCACTCTCCATAAATCTGAAACCTTTTTTTTTTTTTTTTTTTTTTTTTTTAACTTAAACCCCCGATTCCGAGTCTCAAATTGCTAAATTTTCGAAATGGGTTTTTTGATTTTTTTCAGGTCGGAAGATTGCGAGGAGCGTTGTGACGAGGTCGACTGGCGAGGTTCCCGCCACTACCGAAGTGACGACTACAGAGTTACCGGAAATCGTCAAGACTGCTCAAGACGCTGTAAAAAAGACTTAAACTTTATCCACTTCACTTAAATGATTCTGCTTCCTGTTTATGATTCTTGTTTAATCCGATTGTTGTCGTTCAAGTGGGACAAAGTGGAGGATAAGTATGCAATTGGTTCTCTTGCATTGGCTGGTCTGGTTGCTCTTTGGGGATCTACTGGATTGATCTCGGTGAGGAAGATCCTTCAATCTTCAATCTTCAAAACTTGTAGTGTTACTTAGTTCCTTGATTTTTGATTCCAAGGTTTCGTTATTGTGAAACAGGCAATCGACAGGCTTCCATTGGTTCCTGGTGTTCTTGAACTTGTAGGCATTGGCTACACCGGAGTGAGTTTCTTTACCTGTGTCATTGTATCATTTGAACCACTGCAAGCTTTTAGCGAACCTGTTTTTTTAGGATTTAGATGATTCATTCTCATCACTTTCGGATTTAGGATTAGTCCCTTCTGATTCGAGAATCTGAACAAAGGCAGTGTGTGATATAGTATCAGAAATGGATTACTAGCTTGATTCATTGGTGCGATGGAACTTAGCATGTGTTGATTTTTTTTGTTGCAGTGGTTCGCTTACAAGAACCTGATCTTCAAACCAGACAGGTCAAGCAATTCTCTGTACCATATGTTTGGTTAGGTCTAGTGTTTTTTTTAGAGATATGAAACTCAGATTTTGTGTTGTTTATTACGTGTCTCAGGGAGGTTCTCTTTCAGAAGGTGAAGGACACATACAGAGACATATTAGGGAGCAGCTGAATCAGAGGAAGCAAAAAAAGAGCCTTTTTGAGCCATTCATGAATTTCGAGTGAAGGATATTAAAGAATCTAACATCACATGCCACACTCTTCCTTCCATCTTTCCTTCTTGTAACGAAATAGTTTTCATCCTCTGTGTGTCTCTCTCTATCGCTGTCTCTGGTCTTCTTAGCTCAAAATGTCATCCATTTTATGCCAAGTGATGTAAATTCCTCAAGACTATATATGTGAGATGTTTATTTCGTTCTCTCATGTTTTCAAGAACATTAAGACGATCGTTTTGTTTGAGACACATCTTCTCTTACACTGTTTTCTGTCTTCTTCTCCTGGTTCTTGCTGCTTCTCTGCGTTTTATTTGCCATCGATGTCAAAAGTATCAATTCTGCAGAGAGATACTTTGTGCATATATAGAAGAAGATGGTGACATTTACGAGCTTTATATAAATGCAGAATCTGTTATTTTTATATGCATTTTATTTGTTGATTGCAGAATAACGAGTGTTTTAAAAGGGAGCACCATGCAAAGAGTTAACGAGAGAAATTTATTTGGTTGAAAAGAGGAAAGGTCGAAACTTTAACAATTTTTTCAAACAAATTTTTGTTTGTTTGGTTAACAACTAACATTGATCGTGTTTATATTTGATAACATTTGAACTATTTTTCTTAAAACAAATTACTATGAATCAATCTCTCTCTATATATACATATATAAACAGAAAATATTAAATTAAGCATGATAATACATTATATTGCTATATCACGACTTGATACTTATGTACGCACTAATATTTTGACTTGTGCTACGCCCGGGTATAATATTTTTTCGTTTGAAATAAAATTACAATTATGTTTGAAACAATACAATTAGCATATCTCTCATCACTTGTTGATGTTTGGTCTATGTGGCGTCGTCATTGTAGAAAGACATAGCCGATTTTCATGTTTGGTCTTGTCATTGGGTTTGGTGCACTTTTAAATGCTAATGCTTGGTCTATGTGGTGTCATTGTAGAAAGAAATTGCATGTTTCCATGTTGTGTGTTTAACGATAACTTCAATAGTTCATGTCCAAATAAATCACTAGGCTCAATAGTTTATGTCCAGATAAACCGCTAGAGTTTATAATATCAATAGTAGATGCGATCATAATGGAATATTTGTGTAGAATAACTCAAATGAAATTTTTTTATGTTTCTCTATTTTTCTCATATTTTTTGAGTAATTTCAGGCGATTTTTTGACATTTTTGCTTGGGATAAGTAATTTTAGCGATAAACTGATAATTTCAATAGAAGATGCATTTACTATCTTAGTCATTTTATGATCCAATCAATATCATTATATATTTTTCATTCCCAGAAACAAAGAATTAAAACTGTTGGTTGGATATGTCCATAGAGTAACAAAACTGTAAACCAAGGTGAAACATCTCATTTGTAAACTTTTAATAATATTATGGGCCTTACGGGCCCAATTGAGTTACATAACGCGTGAAGTGTGAACCGCACGATGCGCGTTCAATCGTTCGACAAGTTCGCTAGATTCCAGGGTCCACTGATGATTCTAGTGTGTAGGACACGTGTCGATAAACTGGCGGGATACATGTACGATCTTAGTAGGTCCACTATATCAAGATATAAAAGCGTTATGACCTTTTTAACCTTTCAGGTAGTCCTTGAATTCGTGGCCTGTATGCCGAGATGGTTGTGAACAAGTTGGGCTTGTGATGGACAATAATGGAAAATCAGAGAAGCTGTATCAGCTCTTTAGCCACTAAAATGTTGACACCTGGCAGACTCACGGAACCACTTTCTTTCGTAGCCTCGAATAAATCTGAGATTAAATAAGTTTTATTTAATAGTTTGGGGGGGAACAATTATAGTGGCTGAGATTTCTCCATCTTCCATAGCTTCTGGTGTCTTTTCTGTTTCCTTGATCAAAAGCTGAAGCACACGAGAGTCTTTGCTTCTTCTTCTTATTCTTCCGCTTTCTTCGATTCTCTTGATTTCTTCTTACTGTTTTTTTTTTCCTCCGATTCTGATTTCAAATCCTCTGAAAACAATGGGATCTTCTTCTTCAGCGAGTCCAGGCTGAGTTTGTTTCTTCCATATCCGATCTTCATTCTCTATTTCAAAAATGGTTTCATATTCAGTGAAATCTCTCTAAGGTACTTAACTCAAGATTAATTTTTGCCTTGAGCTCTCTAATTTTCCAATCGATGTAAACTTGAATCGATTCTCTGTTTTTAGTTGTATTCTAGTGGAAACCGAAGATCTGAAGTTGTGTGTAGCTATCTCCGGCTGAGCGATGGAGACAAATTCGTCTGGAGAAGATCTGGTTATTAAGGTAACTAACTTAATTTAGGCAAAATAAAATAAAAATGATGGTTAGGTGAAAGAAAAGATTGGAGATTTTTAGTGAAAGTTTTTTGTGTATTAAAATAAATATAGACAAGGAAGCCATATACGATAACAAAGCAACGTGAACGATGGACTGAGGAAGAACATAATAGATTCCTTGAAGCCTTGAGGCTTTATGGTAGAGCTTGGCAGAAGATTGAAGGTTCCTTTTGATTTTTTTTTTTCCTTTCTTTTTCTTCTTTTTGCAAATGTTCTTGTGCTGTTGCAGAAGTTGGTTTTTTTTTTTGTTCTTGCTTTGTTTCTTCAAACTGATTTTGCTTTCTTTGTTTTTGGACAGAACATGTCGCAACAAAAACTGCTGTTCAGATTAGAAGTCACGCTCAGAAATTCTTCTCCAAGGTAACTACTCAATTCGGTTAAATTTGAAGTAGCAATAAGTCTTAACTCTTAAGCTAGTTTGAGAAATCTTGAGAGATGATTAGGTAACAAATTAGTTGAGAGTGTGTAATCGTTTTGTTTGGTTATGTTTATGTTTTTTGTTTCATGTGATGACAGACTGATTCTAATGTTTTGTTTGCGGTTTGTTTAGAGGGTAACTAGATTTACTCTCATCTCTTCAGGTAGAGAAAGAAGCTGAAGCTAAAGGTGTACCAATGTGTCAAGCGCTAGACATAGCTATTCCTCCTCCACGGCCTAAACGAAAACCAAGCAATCCTTATCCTAGAAAGACCGCAAGTGGAACCATCTCGATGTTAAAGACGAGCGAAAACGATGGAAAAGAGTCTCCTTCTGAGGTGATTTTCCATGGCCCAATGACATCTTCTTGTGGTGTGTTGTATTGCTTCTCATGTGATTGATTGATACAGTTGTCTTCTTTGTTTTCAGATGGCCAATGAAGACAACTGTTCAGACTGTTTCGCTCATCAGTACCTCTCTGCTGCTTCCTCCATGAATCAAAGTTGTGTAGAGACATCAAACGCGAGCACTTTTCGCGAGTTCTTGCCTTCACGTGAAGAGCAGGGGAGTCAGAATAACAGGACAAGAAAGGAGCCGAACTCAGAGAATGCAAAGTCTCTGGAAAACGATGAGCAAGGACCTCAGACTTATACAAGGAGTATCCCTCTGCTAGTGCCATTGGGGAGCTCGATAACAAGCTCTTTATCGCATCCTTCTTCAGAGCCACCAGAAGACAATGACGCTTCAAGATACAGTCATAATCCCCACACAGTTGCAGAAGATTATCAGTCGTTCCCTAACCATATCATGTCATCGCTTTTACAGACACCGGCTCTCTACACTGCTGCTACTTTCGCTTCATCATTAGGAGGCGGCTTGCCTGGCCAAGGGAACTCCCCTCCGAATCTTGCTGCCATGGCTGCAGCCACTGTTGCAGCTGCAAGTGCTTGGTGGGCCGCCAACGGTTTGCTGCCGTTATGTGCTCCAGGCGGATTCACCTATCATCATCCTCCAACTACTTTTGAACCATCCGGTGTTATAGATAAAACAAAAACAGACACTTTACAACATGTCTCTGCGCAGAGCCGAGAGAGGGTGGATCCAGATGCAGAGCACTCTGAAGCAGCGAAGGCTCGATCTTCGTTGGAGTCAGAGGAGGTTGAAAACGGAGCTAAACAAGACTGCCATGAGCAGCAGCAGCAGCCTTGTGCAACCACAACCGAAACTGATGCAAAGGACAGAAAACAAGTTGATCGGTCTTCGTGTGGCTCAAACACTCCTTCAAGTAGTGATGATGTGGAGGCTGATGCATCAGAGAGGCAAGAGAATGCTACCATTCCTGAAGTGAAAGAAGTGAATGCAGACACTAATAATAATCCACAAACTTCGGAGTCCAATGCTCGCCGGAGTAGAATCAGCTCCAACATTACCGATCCATGGAAGTCTGTCTCTGACGAGGTACTTGGACTGAAGATTTAAGTTTGATTTAATTCAAGTCCATTTCTCATTCTAATCGGTTACAACTTTTTTTCAGGGTCGAATTGCGTTCCGAGCTCTCTTCTCAAGAGAGGTGTTGCCACAGAGTTTTGCGTATCAGAGAGAAAACAGAGAGGAGGAGGAACAAGAACAACAGCAACATAGATATCCAATGGGTCTTGATCTTAACTGCACAGCTCAACTAACTCATGATGATGATCAACTTGAAGAGGAGGAGAGAAACAGAGGATTCTTAGGAATCGGATTGGGTGATGAATCAAAGATAAGTAGAGGAAGAACAGGTTTCAAACCTTACAAAAGATGTTCAATGGAAGCCAAAGACAGTAGAATCATCAACAACACCAATCCTATCATTCAGGTGGAACAGAAAGATCCCAAAAGGATTCGGTTGGAAACCCAAGCTTCCACATGAAACCCTCTCTCTTTATCTTTATCTGTTTGTGCTCTGTTTTCAACATTTTCTTTTGTCTTTGAGGCCTTTGTATTTTGTCCAACACACACTTTCCTTGTCCATAGTCTTCCTGTAACATTTGACTCTGTATTGTCAACTGTTTAATGTCAAACTCCCTTCAAGTTCCTATGACGCTGAAATTGAAAGATGAATTAGATGTTCAATACAAGGCCCATGAGATCCAACTCATTAGGCCCAATAAGGTTGGTCAACTAATCCTCAACTGTTATAATTAAGTATAGTTAGGTTGTGTGATTGTCACTGTTACCAAGTTCTTGTTGCTGCCAAGAGAACGTGTAACCTTTAGATCTGACATTCCGTAACTCTTAATCTTTGTTTCATTCATATACATTTCTTCCTTTTTTCTCTACATTTTGTATTTCTAATCACTCCTAGTAATTAAGTACAGTGGAAAACTAATTATAAAAACGTTGATTAAAACAAGAGGTTAGCGTTTTGGAGTAAAAATAGGAGAGCTCGAGGTCCAATGGTGCTAAGTGTTAGCTATTCAACGGACCATTAGTCTCCCATTCCCCAACTTCTATAATCTCTCTCTTTCGCATCTCCACCCTCCATTTTTTCCACCTATGCCTCTTACGATCTAGACACGTGTCATATCTCTTTGGTCCAAAATCTAATTTTCCATTTGAATACCAAATAATCCGGAAACCAAAGTGATTTCTAATAAACACACGCGCTTGTCGATATTCAATTTTTCTCTTTTCCAAAAAAACAATTAACAAAAACTTCATAATTCCAAGTCCCACGAATGTAGTAGCTTTTGATGCAGCAATACAAAGTTGAAAGTCTTAAATATTCTTTTACTCTTTGGTTGATTGTTCGCCGAAAAACTTGAAATGCATCCTCTGTTTCTCCCTTCTTCTTCTTCTTCTTCTTCCTCTGCTCTGTTTCTACTTCTTCTCCTTCTCACTCTCCAAACACTAACCTCCATCTCTCTCTCTCAGCCGGAAGCTCTTCATTCACCGGAAAAGTGCGGAAACTTCTCCGTCTCCTTCCCTTTCCACCTCTCCTCCTCCTCCTCTTCATCCTCCGTCGCTTTCCGCCTCTCCTGCACAAACTCGTCAACTCTGTTTCTCCACATAAACAACCAAACCTACAGAATCATCGAGTTCTTCACAGACGGTCTCCTCGTAGACTTCCCTTCTTCTCCTTCTTGTCGCCAATTCAATGACTTGCGCTCTTTTCCTTTCTCCACAAACCCCTTCTTCTCAATCTCTTTCGAAAACGTAATCGGTCTTTACGACTGTGAAGATTCCTCTCTCTGCAAAGCTGGCTGCGAAACCAACGATCTCTTCGGCTGCGACGGAAGAGAAGAAGACGAAACCTCCGGCGGAGATATCGGATGTTGCTACCCTTTGTCTGATCACAGCGCGTGGCGGGCCGGCGATGATTTCTCTGTTTTTGGTAAGTACGGATGCAGAGGATTCTCTTCGTGGCTTGTTCCGAGAGGGACCAACACCGGAAAACGAGGAGTTAAGTTAGAGTGGGCGATTCCGAGAAACTCTTCTGAGGCTGTTTGTCATCGCGAGGCTCAAACTGTTAACGCTACGGCCATTGAAGGTAGTGTTCGATGCGTTTGCCGTGATGGATTCGTCGGCGATGGCTTCCTCCATGGTACCGGTTGCTTAAAGTGTGAGTATTTATTTTCTTCAAGATCTCTCTTATTTTCATGTTTTCCATTCTGAATTTTTCTTAGCAATATTGATTTCATTACGAATCATAGAGATGAATATTCTGTTTAGTCTTAATGTGCATAATTAGGGTTGGTTCGGTAGTTTCAGCTTGGTCAAAAGATATAGCCCTAATTATCAGATGGGTGTTTCGTGAGTCACACGCAACTAACTTAGTTTACTATCACAGCTTGCTACAGAGACGGAAAAGAAGTGTATGGAGACAAATGCGAGATCAAGAGGCACAGCGGGAAGAAACTCACCGTTTTAGCTGGTAGTTAAGCTAATCTTATGAATGAATTTTTATAAATCTTGTAACTAATTTTATTGCTAAAAAAATCATCAATCATATCATATGCAGGAGTTTTAGTTCCTCTGTTCATACTCGGTTCACTCTTAGCACTCTTTTGTCTCTTAAGAAGTCCGGTAACAACAACTCACAAAGGTCAACTTGAGTTTGATCACTCTACGCCAACAACTACTACAAGTGTTTCGTTTCGCAAAGGTTACAACAAGACTCGTCTCTTCACATACCGTGAGCTAGAAGAAGCCACAAAAGGGTTCCAAGATAAACACAAACTCACACAAGGCAAAACCGGAACTATCTACTCAGGAAATCTAACGAACGGCACACGCGTCATCGTCCACAAGGTTCTCTGCGAAAACCAGTTCGAGTTCTTGGAGATCACGTCTCAGATCAATCACCTCTCCGCGGTTTTGCATAGAAACCTCGCAAGAATCATAGGTTTCTGTATGGATATTGGTCACAATCCATTCGTTGTTTACGAGTATCCTGTAAACGGATCTCTTGAGGATCGGTTGCGTCTAGGGCTTGATTGGTGCAAGAGAGTGAACATTGTAGCTGAAGTCGCTGGATTACTCGCTTTGCTTCAATACGAGAATTATCCACCGATTATACACAACAACATTGCGTCTGGTTACATTTTCCTAGACGAAGATTTTCAAGCTAAAGTCACCGGCTTTGGATTACAGAGGAAACAGAGGATTGATACTAGTGTGTACGATTTCGCGGCTTTGCTTCTCGAGATTGTTACCGGATCGAAGCAGAGAGAAGAGACGGTGACTCAGGCGTTGCAGAGGATTAAAAGCGGTAAGCTTGAAGAAATCGTTGATCCTGCTCTGTATTTTCATGAGCAGCCAGTGGCGTTTAGAGAGCAGATTGGTTTATTCGCTGATATCGCGACTCGGTGCGTTTTGTTTGGTGGTGATGGGAAGTTTGGGATGGTTGATGCGGCTAGAGAGCTATTGCAGATCGCTGCTAGTAATAATAGCGGTGGAAGCGGTTGCGATAATAAGAAAGGAGATGGGATTGAGGAAACGTTTTCGAATTCGAGTTTGCTTCAGATGATTTCTATGTCTCCTGATTCTATCTATCTCCCTAAGACTTGAAAAAAACAGAGGAAATTAACGTTTTTTTTTCCCCGGAATATATGTAATTTTAAAACGCTTTGGTTGAGAGTAAAAAAAAAACGTTTTAAATTTCTTAGCTACGAGTACTTACGACTTACGAGATCGTGTTCTGAAAGGAAAAATCGTGACTGCGATTGGAAGTCACGATTATAACAACGTGCAAGAAGAAACAATGTTTTGTGTTTTTTTTCCATAAAAAAATAAATCGGAAGGCTGAGAAAGAATATCTCTGGAATCATTATTCAATTTTGACCGAATCGTTATGGCTATTATTAAACTCGGTTTCTTGGATATATATATGCGTAGCTCTGTTTCCGGAGAAGTTACATTTGCTTTGTCCCATTTAAACAAAAGAAGATCCAAAGGTAATGAATACTAATCTCCTTATTGTTTCTTGGTTTATATTAGCTAGATCTCAAGAAAAAGGTTGATGCTTTACGAAGATCAATGCTCTGTTTCTTCTTGACAATGTCAATGTTAATATGTGTGGTTGATGTGATGATGACAGATGAGTGAAGAAACGTATGAAGAAACTCAGGAGTCAAGTCCACGTCCTGTTCCGAAACTCAACGAGAGGATTCTATCAACTCTGTCAAGGAGATCTGTAGCTGCACATCCATGGCACGACCTTGAGATCGGTCCTGAAGCTCCATTGGTCTTCAACGTCGTATGTCTCTTATACCTAACCCTTTTTACATTTTCTCTTTTGAGTCTGTTAAATGAGAGCCTTTCACTGGGATCAGGTGGTTGAGATCACAAAGGGAAGCAAGGTGAAATATGAGCTAGACAAAAAGACCGGTCTTATCAAGGTGTGTTGATTGTGATTGTGATTGTGATCTTCTTTTTTATTATCTAAAACTCTTCTTGTGATGTGTGATAACGTGGAATTTTCGATATTAGGTTGACAGGATCTTGTACTCATCGGTTGTGTATCCTCACAACTACGGATTCATCCCCAGGACATTGTGTGAAGACAACGATCCTCTTGATGTTCTTGTCCTTATGCAGGTAACTTTTTCCACAAGAAAACTGATCATCAAAATCACCAACATGCAGTTTAATTTCTAAACCTGATTATTTGAGGTTTTGCGTAGGAACCAGTGCTTCCAGGATGTTTTCTCCGTGCTAGAGCCATTGGATTAATGCCAATGATTGATCAGGGTGAGAAAGACGACAAGATCATTGCCGTTTGTGCTGATGATCCTGAGTACAAACATTTCACCGACATCAAACAACTCGCTCCTCATCGTCTCTCAGAAATCCGTCGCTTCTTCGAAGACTGTATGATGATCATCATTCTTTTGCTTCACATGTTTAAAAAGAAACACATCAATTAACCTAAATTTTGCGTTTTTTTTTTTTTAGATAAGAAGAACGAGAACAAGATGGTGGCTGTGAATGATTTCTTGCCATCAGAGAGCGCACATGAAGCAATCCAGTACTCCATGTAAGATTTCTCAAATTTTTATAAATTAATTGGAAAACCAAAAAAAAATCAACAAGTAACGAATATGCATTGTTTAATGAATTTACAGGGATCTATACGCTGAGTATATTCTCCATTCCTTGAGGAGATGAACAACAATAATACGTTATTCTACTTTACGCGAAAGAGATGATTCTCCGCAACATATTCTCCGCATATACCTATTTTAATGGAATTTTTTTTTTTTTTTTTTCATATAATTATATCTTCGGCTTTTACAGTTTTGTTCTTCTGTGATGTTGCAATTTTGTTGAATTGTAATCTGAAACTGATACAAAGACAAATGTATTATTTCACGTTTTTCCTTTTTTTTTGTTAATTCACTGACGATTATCAAATGTTATATCAACTTGTCCACTGATGGGCTTTATAAGCTCTATAGGCCTAAATAGATTGGGCCTTGCCAAGCTAGAACCATCTCTACAATTTGAAGATAACGAGTACTTTCAGAAATTATATATTTTCTAAAAAAGTCTTATAGAATGACACGTACTAAAATCGGGTTTCTTATTATTATTTCAAAACTAAAAACAAGACAAAAAATTTCGTAACGAAAGATCTGTGTTCACTAGACGTCTACACTAGAGTACAGTTAACATAAACAGGTTTTTTTTTAGTTAGCAAAATATTGTGTTTGTGTGGATCCAAATGAGAAAGCGACTAAACAAGAGTAGCACAAATATAGATGGAGAATGGGCTTTTGGATTTATCATCTATATCGTATTTATTTTTTTGGGCCTCACTTTTCTTTTATAGGGACCACACCTATAGTCCCCTCCCATTAATTTTTTTTGTTATCTTTAAATTGTAATCAACAAAGTGACGAATTAATTGTAAAATATGGTCCGACATGTGTACGTGTGTATATATGTATATTTATGAATAATATATAAATGCAGAAACAGATGCATATACAGTTATTATCAATATTTAAGAGTGGGAACAGTGAATGAATGTGAATATAGGAGCTGCAGGGGAAGCTGACTTTCGCAGCTACTGCAGACCCTTTATATATAATAATATCCATGTAGTCAATACGTTATAATATAATATAATGTGTAAATGTAAATATTATAAGTTACAATATATGATGTAAATATATAAAATCTTTTTGCAAAGAAAGCCTCCAAATTGAAGAGTGTTTTTGGCCTTCAGGGTTGAGACAACCTGAAGGGGTTGATTCCTTTGTATCCATCCTTCCATACAAACCGACCCCACCTTATATATTTGCATTTATATACTGTTTAATTGTTATCCTCATTATCATCAAACTAGGGGCATCTCCAATGTATTTATACATATTTGACTCCAAAACGAATAAATCTCAAAATGGAATTGGTTTTTGCTCCAATGTATTGCCCCATTTTTTATTTCAAAAATAATATTTAAAATATATTCCTTTTGAAAACCATTTTATTAATTACTAAATTTAAATTATATATATATTACAAATTACCCCATAACTTTTTTATTCATAAATTTCACAATTTATTATATCTATTAAAATTAATTAATAAAATATTTAAAATAACATTACAAGACTAAAAATACAAGATAAACTGGATTTAAAATATTTTTCTTGATGTTATTTTTATTTAAAGTATTTTTCCTTTCTTTTTAAATTTATTATTAGCATAAATAATTAAATTTTCTATTAAATACTCCCTCTGTTCCATAATATATGATGTTTTAGAGTTTTCACACAAATTAAAAAATATTTATTGTTTAACAATTAATACATATTTCTTTTACTTAAATTATTTTTTAATAAACATTAACCAATAAAAGTTCAAGAATTTACTTACTTTTAATTAATAGATCTTGAAGTTTGTAATTTACTGGCATTAATGAACAAAAAGTACCTTAAAAATTCTAAAACATCTTATATTTTGGAACAAAAAAATTTCTAAAACATCCTATATTCAGGAACGGAGGGAGTATGTGTTATTTGTATTTTAGAGTAATAATAAAAATCAAAATAATTAATTATAAATCATAAAATAAAATAATTTAAAACTTTAAGGACTCTTGTATAAATAAAAAACTTCAACTCCAAAATAGAAATGAAAATGAGATCATCCTCAATTTGGGAAGAAAATATCATTTTGCCATTTTGAGATTGAAAATGGAGATGGGTTAGAGCAAAATTGATTTCAAAATGGCAATAAAAATGAAAAATAGAACTAGGTTGGAGATGCTCTAAGAACGGAAAAAAGAGAGGATGAAGCCAATTATGTGTAAATAGTCACACAACGACATTACTAAAGTCAATTAAAAAAAAAATTCAGTGTATAATTAATGATATAAATCAAAATACTATTTAGATTGAATCCATCTTAATATATATCTTATAAATTGTAATGCTCAATGCATAATATTAATATTGACTATGAACATGATTAATGAAAAAAAAAAATACGAATAGTAGAGGCAAGATTTTAATCAAGTTTCCACAATAAACGTTAAACTTTCTTCCTCCTGTAGTTCTTTTGCCTTTTCTTTAACCACATTAACTTTTCAAGATGCATGCTTAAAGATTAATTATATATTTTTGTTAAAGGAGATGGTTGGCTAGAGAGGGAGAGAGTCCTAGACTCTTGGGCAAATTGACAACTGGAGCATGTTGTTGCCATGATCGCACCACTGATTCTCCATTTTAATTTATAAACTAAACAAAAATAAATAATAAACAAATGGACCGCCTTCTACAGCACCACTACCTCTTCGATGGCGACCGATCTTATATGTATTTTTATCATATATCTTTTCTATATTTAATAATGGTCGATTTTATTAAATTAACACGAGTGCTACGGAGATCGCGTCAGTCCAAAACCCACAACTAATTCATATTATATACAAACTTTTCTATTTAAAAAATCAAAGAAACCCTAAGTTTCTAAAGGCTACGTTTTCTTGTCTTGCCCCCATATACACACCTCGATGGATCGAGCAAAAGCCAGACCTGTACTGCCCCAATCGATTCACCAAACTATTTATAACAATATGTACTTATAAATGTTCCTTTTCGAATTATACATGGAATTAAACGTATATATAGTTCTGGTTAATGGTAAAATTATAAATAAAATATAAAACTAATTTACAGAGGATTGTTTTGGACCTTTGGTGTTGAGATAAAATTACAGTTAATGAGTATGCATATGGATAAATAGAGTTTGAAAGATCTCTAATGGAAAAAGAGGGTTTAAAGAGATGGACAAAAGAAAGGAGCGCGAGTGGACATATAAAAAAGAGTTAATAAGTGCAAGTCTGGTTTTTTTTCAGTATACTACTAATATACAAAGTGGTCCTTACCCTAAACCCCATCTTTTCCTTCTTTCATTATCATATGCTAATATATCTCTATTTATACACCTACTCTCCATCATTATCATAAGCTAATTTTGTACACTAAACAACTACTGTAAAGTGGGTTTGCGAAATCCTAGTTTAATCTCACAAAACAACGACTAACAAACTACTTCGATAGTTTTCTGTGTGTCGATCACTTTTAAGCTTTAAACCATAGTATGACATAAATTTTTAACCATTTTAGACGCATTTAAAGATCGAAACTAAGTTGATGCATTATATTTTGGTAGTTTCGATTCTTGTTTAAAATTTAGAAATATGTTGATAGGAATTGAAGAGTGAGATACATAGAAAGAAATAGAGAGGTCCCCTTTGGCTAATAGGGCATAGCTTTGAAAAGGACGACGCTACGGTTTCCTAGTAATTTTTTGGTATATATTGTAATATTATGTAAATTTCGACAAAAAAATGGAGGTAAAAAGGAGAACAAAAAGAATGGTGTTCATTTATATAAAGAAAGATTTAATCGTTTTGCCTTTCGTTGTGCTTCGCTATTTTTTGCAAATTTTGAAAAATAATTTTAATCTGTCATACAATCAAATTATATATCGTTTGTGGGGCGTCATAATATATGATGCTTAGATGCGCATGATTAAGGCAAACATAAACCATTGTTTAGAATTAGAAAGTTTACAAAGAAAATAAGATAAGCCATGCAAATGATCGTGTGTATATCAAATGCAGTTTGTTTTATATATAAATATGATTTTGATTAAGATAAGATTTGATTAAGAATCGAATCAATAACTTTTAAACAGAAGAAAACAATGTATCGACTTGAGTTTTTTGTGACCAACCAATTATGTACTGAGGATGAGATTTTGGACCACGTTTATAATAGTGTTCCTTTACCTACTGATATCAAGCTTTTAACTAGCTCATAATCGAGTTTTCTGAAGCCATCTTATTCGAACCTCAGCCATCAATAAAATATGTAATAGACTGATAATTTAAATGAAGGTTTTAAGTAGCAATCGATCGACTAACAACCTCGATTAACATGATAATAGACTAGTACAGTTCTAATCTAATAAAGTTCGAAGCTTTAATCATTAATCAGCCATTCATTAGATTTAAACCAAAACTGGACAATGGAAGGGTGCTTAGTCTCTTTCAGGACCACGTACGTACACAATTATAAGACTATACATGAAAACAATTAATTTATTAGTCATCAAGGATTTACGAGTGTTAAAGTGAAACGTGTCATGTTCTAGAGCAGCATATTACATGTGTATTGTTACCATACTAACATTGTTACATGGATATTAAAAAAAACATGTGTACATGCTGTACGATGCGCTGGAACAAACAAATGTATCGATTTCCGTTTTATGTCAAAAGTTATATATCTTGAGCCATAAAAGATTCTTTGGCAGGTCCAAGAACAAAATCGAGTATTTATAATATTTTTTCCAATTGATTAAAGAGGATATCCTATTTTATTTTATTTTCTCTCGTAGATTGATTTCGTGACATTCTAAGTGAACATCATGTTTTGTAAAGTCCGTAGAATTATACGCGTAAATGATCGGTAAAATTTATTTCATTTTACACACAGTGGAATTTTCTAGCATCAAACTTTCTGTCACTGAAGAAAAAGTAATAGGCCAACCAAACATATTGAGATGGAGACTGATACAGGTACTTTTAATAATCTCTAACTTTCATCAAATATACACAACAACAAAAGAAATAATATATTCTCCATCCATAAATGAAAAGTGATAATTCAAATACTTTTTCTATCTTAAGAAGTTAAATCAATTTTTCTATCCTTTTCTATCTTAATTCAAATACTTTTTCTATCTAGCTGAACAATATCGATAAGTCGATCAATTTAAGAATCACCAATTGGATTTTTTAAGGCAAAAATCAATTAAATAATTATTTTAGGTTTAGTGATCATGTTCCAAATGAGATGTCTGTTATAGCTTAGTTGTTAGGTTCTAATTATCTGCCGACCAAAACAAAAAAGTGTTCTAATATTCTATTATGGTAAAGATTGTTGGTCTCACAGTCGAGCCCCCAAACAAGAATTCAGTCTCTCATTATACTCACAAACAAGATTATTACCGAAATAAATAAATAATTTTTTTTTAAAGAACAATCTTTTTGATCAAATCTATATATGGTTCTGAATTTTGATTTTTAAAAAGTAATTTGATTTTGATGTTTTACAACGGGTACAAAAAAAAAAAATTAGCAAAATAAACAAAATAAAGTGATTATTGAAATTTTAAAAATGACTGGTCAGATGTATGAATGTGTGACTAATACAAAAAGAATCACAAGTGGGAAAAGTATATAACAAGTGTTGCAATTGTAAAACATGTAACACTCAATCACACACACACACACACACGCCACTATGCATATGTGCATAAATATAAATACCTAGATGAAATTAAGAGAGGTAAAGCAGAACCAGAACGAAAAGTCAACAGTAGAGACCAAGACGAAAACACACATGCCAAGTTTGTCTTTGTGAAACCAAAATTGCAGCAAACCCATAAAAAAGCTTCCCTTTCGATAATTAGCATTTACTATTAGGAAGAGATTGTTTATTAGGAGGAGTACTATTAATCATTAATTTGATTGTTAACAGCTTGAAGATTCTAGTTTAAAGAAAAAGCAAATGATTCTCCCCAAGCCCACGACATTATCATCTCCCTTCTCCTCATATCCCAACCACATTACTCTGATAATTCATTGGACAACTCTGAACTCCTTTTTTAATTCCGATCAGATGATTTTTATTGGCAAATTAAATATATTTATGTTCGGGGAGTTAATAAAAAGGAATGTTATGTATGTAGATTTTTTTTTTTAAAACAAACCAAGAAGAAGGAAGAAACTAGGAGAGTGGTAAAATTAAAGGACAATAAGGTCACATGAACTGAACCAGATTATTCATATGGGTCCCTCTAAAATTGGTTCTCTTGCCCATATCTCCATCATTCTCATCGTAACATTATAACATTGATGAATTTTTCTCTCCTTTCTTTCTCATTCTTCTTCTAAAAAAACATTTTGTTTTTGTTTTCTTCCTGTAAATTCCAGAGAGCTATAGCTCTTGCTGAAAAGAGTGAGAGATAGAGAAGAGAAGAGAGGAGAGGAGAGGGAGAGAGAGAAAGAGATGGTGCTGGATGATCAGTGAAGTTAGGCAAAACCAACTTTCTATTAATGTATAATTAGGTCGATCACATCACCAATTCAACCTTTTTCCTCCTCCAATTCTCTTCCTCCCTTTCCAAAATTAGGGTTTTTTTTGCTTCTCTCCTCATTTTCTCATCAGATTTCAGTGGAATCATCGAATTCCAGTCAGAAAACCGAATCTTGGCCACACCATTACAAGAGATCTGACTCCTAAAGATGATGGCGAATTTGTCTCTTACAAGAGAAGGAGAAGAAGATCAAGAAGAAGCAGAAGCTAAGAAGCCATTAGAAGAAACGGAGAGAGAGCACATGTTCGACAAAGTGGTGACTCCAAGCGACGTCGGGAAACTAAACAGGCTCGTGATCCCAAAGCAACACGCAGAGAGATACTTCCCTCTAGATTCGTCCTCGAACGAGAAAGGTCTGCTTTTAAACTTCGAGGATCTCACTGGAAAGTCGTGGAGGTTCCGTTACTCTTACTGGAACAGTAGCCAGAGCTATGTCATGACTAAAGGCTGGAGCCGTTTCGTCAAAGACAAGAAGCTCGACGCCGGAGATATTGTCTCTTTCCAGAGATGTGTCGGAGATTCGGGGAGAGACAGTCGTTTGTTTATCGATTGGAGGAGAAGACCTAAAGTCCCTGACCATCCGACATCGATTGCTCACTTTGCTGCTGCTGGCGCTATGTTCCCTAGGTTTTACAGTTTTCCGACAGCAACAGCTTCGACAAGTTACAATCTCTACAATCATCAGCAGCCACGTCATCATCACAGTGGTTATAGTTATCCTCAGATTCCGAGAGAATTTGGATATGGGTATTTCGTTAGGTCAGTGGATCAGAGGCATAATCCTGCGGTGGTGGCTGATCCGTTAGTGATCGAATCTGTGCCGGTGATGATACACGGAGGAGCTCGAGCTCAGGCAGTTGTTGGAACGGCCGCCGGGAAGAGATTGAGGCTGTTTGGAGTGGATATGGAATGTGGCGAGAGCGGAGTAACCAACAGTACGGAGGAGGAATCATCATCTTCCGGTGGGAGTATGCCACGTGGCGGTGCTTCTTCGTCTTCCTCTTTGTTTCAGCTGAGACTTGGAAACAGCAGTGATAGTGATCACTTCTCTAAGAAAGGAAAGTCTTCATTGTCTTTTGATTTGGATCAGTAATGATTATGATAGTGATGAGATTAGTAAATTGGTATTTTAAAAAAAACACACACATATATATAATTCTATATATATGACAACATAATGCATTGATTTCATTATTAGATTTTCGAGGAAATATATGTGCTAATAATATGCATTGTTCATATAGGAACTTTATGGATTCGAATAGTCTTTTGTCAAGTGTTCCTGAAAGTGTTGACAATATTGTGTGTGTGTATATAGATGAAGAACTTTTAGCATTTGTAAGTCTTTATTTTTCCTATCTCTCAATCATATATTAATGGATCAATTATAGTGTACATTTGTCAAAACATATCATAGGTTATGTAGTGTGTTTGTAAGGCTGTATATAGTAGAAACAATTGGGTACAAAATAAGTGAGATTTATAAGAAGAGACATGAACTAGGATTGGGATCAGTGTAAACCCATATCTCTCTTGTTATGTCTCTGTGGTCAGAAAGTTTCAGAGTTTGATGGGCTGTCTTAGAAAAAGTGATTTGTCTCTTATATATCTGTGCTGCAAAATTTTGTATGTATATGAATCATCAATTATTGTGACAGCAATTAATTTGGTTATGGGTTTCTATGTTTGGTTACTAAATATGGCTGCTGTTGCTGCTTTTCCCTGAAGCTATTGCTGGATATTAGTTAGGCAGGCAGGCTTGCAGGAGATGGGCAGTGACAAACCAATAATTTAATAAACTTATATTTTTTCTTTATATCACTGTGATGTCTACCTTAGCAAAAAAGAGAAGAGTTCCTTTTTTTTTTTTCATCTTGGGGCGATTGAAAAAGGTATGATCTGTTTTCACATATATTTTCTGATGCAGTTATTAATTATTACAAAAGCGCATAAAGGCTATGAAATTAATAAATTTAAACATAACAGTATATTTGTTGTTGTCAGTTATGTATTGTATTTTGGGGTTCTCTTTTCGTCTCTTGGTCTGAACTCTGAAGCACTACACAATACATACGTTGCAGAGACACATTTAATGTAAACATATGTCATGTTTATACACATACGTTAGATGTGATGATCACAAATACACATATATATACACGAGCATTTAGTATGATTTATCCAATGTGTGTATACCATATATAGCTAGCAAGTAGTTATATATTCTGCTTAATTATTTATGACATATATGATGTTGATGATGGTTTTCTTATGTGTACATTCATTAACTAGCTAAGTAGTCCGATCTCAAAAGTTATATTTAGGGGGTTTATATAGTGTATAGCTAACTTAACTAATCCGAAGGGTTTAGAAATTAGATTGGTGATGTCTATTTGGCTTAAAAGTAGTATATTGTATAAGTTTATTTCAGTTGATAATGCTGCTCTAAAATCGCTGATTGTTTGTAAAGAAAAGAGAAGCTCCTTTTGCAGGTTTTATTAAATTTAACATTTCACAACGAAAATGTCTCCAAGATTTACATGTACATATAACAATACATTCATCAAACTTATGTTTCCGTGTGTCGTATTTTAGTGATTTTCAGTTTTAATATTGCATCAGAGGTTGGCAATCTTTATAAAATTTTATAAATGCATCTACGTTAAGTTTAATTAATCTTAGCGTGCTGTAATTTATGTATATAAATATATATAGTGATTTACGTTTTTCAGATGAACATGTGATCTGGTCAATAAACACAGCCGTTTAGTCTAGTCAGATGAAATTTTCAAGATACACTAATGCTTGAGATGGGATTTTTTTTTAATAATGAATATCAAAATTTTTTATTTATGGGTTTATTTCAATTTGATGTGGTGGAAGAAAATATTTAAATTCATGGCTGTTATATATATCCTGTGAAATTCACGAATATTTCTTCAAATCTCGAGATATCGATGTGATCATCTGAAACAAGAGAGAAAATTAAATATAAAAAATGTAAAAAATGAAGCCCTAGATTAGAATGAGGAGAGAACTGGGGGATTTTCTTCATCGAGTGTGTGTACTAAAATGGCGGTAAAAGCTCGAAAAAAACAACACGCCGTCTTTTAATCTAAACACAACCATCAAACGTCTCGCCGTTTTAATGAAGTCAAAGTTTGACTTACAAATCTGTGCTTTCACTCTTCCAGTATTTCTCACTTAGCCCCTATATTTTTAATTATTTATACTCTTTACCTGACATAAATAAATTTATGGAGACGTACCCACTGAGTCATGTTTATAGATAAGATTTGAGAAAATTAAAACGAATGTAATTTTGCCCAATATTTTTGAAAATATTAAAAAAAATAAAAAAATAAACGAATGTAACATAGAAGAAAATTATAAAATATGAATCATCTCCTTTCTTGTTTTAAATAAAATAATAATCAATAGTAAAATCATAAATAAATAAATATAACTAAACTAAAACAACCCTAAAAATTTGTCCACATATATTTACAAATGGCCTAGTAGTAACCTTAGTTTGCTTTAACCAAAGAAATATGCGACGGAAAATTTCAAAAATATACTTTTTTGGGTGTTAATTTTCAAAATTACACCTCTAAGATGTCTATTTTTAAAAATACATTTTTTTCATTAAGTAAAAAAACTCTAAACTCTAAAATATAAATCTCAAACCTATCTAACATTGAACCCTTAAATCTAAACCCTAAACCCCAAAACCTAAATCCTAATTTAGGATTAGTGAATCCAAACTTATAGATTAAAATTAGGAAAAAGTGTAGTTTTAAAAATTGTTACACTAAAGATATATTTTTGAAAATTTACCACTTGAAATGTGTATTTCTCAAAATTTCTCCGAAACATTTGAGGAAACCGAGTCATATGGCAACAAAACTTTTAGTTTTGATTTTGAGGTGACAAAGTATCTGAAATATAATTTTTTTTTGATAGATTACACGAAATTTGGTGCGGTAATCATTGCTTCAGGACGTTTAGGTGAATAGTTAAAGTAAATTTATCCTGCGCTTGATTATTTCTGTTTTCTAAATTTCTCAAGAAATTATTTAACAAAAATAATTTTATGTAATTTTTCCCCTTAACTTGCACATCAAGTTGACAATTTTTTTTTAAAAAACCAGCAAACATCTCGCCGTTTGTCAAATGAAAATACAAGTTTGCTGCTTTCACTCTTCCAGTATTTATCACTTTGTCATATATTATAAATTATATAAATTTTACCCATTGTGTCGTGAAGAAAATTATAAGCTGAATTATCTCGTTTCTTGTTTTAAATAAAGGTATCAATAGTAAAATCGTAAATAATATAATTAAATTAAAACAACCTATCATTCTAAAAGAACTCCACCTAATCAGTGCTGCTTTATCATAGAGCAAGTAAACCCAAAATTTGGCTGAGCAGCTGCAACAAAACAAAAACCCCAAAATTATGATCACAGAACATTTATAATTACTTTTTTTGTATTAGCCAAAATATTACTTACTTGTGTTCTTGGACCAAAGAAGTTGAGTATCAATCAAAGAATGATTCTTATCATCGAGCCGTTTCCACGTTTTAATGGTATCAACAGGTCCCCAACGTCCATACTTAGTCTTCTCAAGCTGAGCTTCGACCACTCTCACTCTCCTTGCCCACCCAACCTTTCCGTACCCATGATACCTAACGTGTGTTACAAGTAATCAATAATATAGGTTAATCACAAGTACTAAAATACCTTGTGCTACAAGCTAAGTGATTTTATTTGGTACCCGGCACCGCCTGCGTAACAAAGGTTGATTCCATTGAGTTGGCCACAGAAGTCGTTGATATGGTCGTGGCCGCTGAAAACACCTTTGACCTCACCTCTTTCGACAAGTTTGGTGAAGAAACCAGAGTTCACAGGTGGATCACACGTACTTTCTTGTCTCACTCCAGTCATCTCCGTCGGTTTTTGGAAGTTTGAAAACTCAGGCATTGGAATGTGGAGGTAAACCAATCCTGGTGCCGTACTGTTCTGTGGAAATGGCCACCTCTTGTATTCCATCTGTTAAAAACCAAGTTAGAAATATCAAATCTATCCATTTTTGTATATATTTTGCCTAACCAGGATAATTTTGTTTTTGCTTACCTCGAGCCATTTAGAAGTGTGTTCATACCAGTTCTGTTGAGAGGTTTTGACCCAATCATATTTGTAGACAAACCCATCGAGTTTTGTATAGTCTCCACCGTCGAGTAGATAGAGATTGAGAAGGGATTTGAAGAAGAGAGGTGACCCGAAAGGACCCTCTATCTGTAGATTGTAGTTCCCGAAACCGTCGATCTTGTATAGCCAAGCATCGGGAGGGTTTACTTGTGACAACGTGTTGGGCAATGTCACGATGTATTTCATCATTGTTTCTCTTGTCATGTCGGATTCTTGGTCGTGATTCCCCAAAATGGCCACCCATGGAATCCCCGATTCGATCGCAGGAGCAAATGCCATATTCATCGATTTTGCCACATTACTTGTCTCGCATAGCCCATATACGTTGTCTCCTAAAGAACAACGTAAGAAATGTTGTTTTATGTTTTATTTATCGCATATCAAGAAAAATGTTAAGACGTGTATGGACTAATTGAAATAACATGGATTAAACTAGAATTATGCTTAAAATATGCATTGGATATTCACTAGAAAACAAGATTCCTAATTTTTATATACATATAATGATGACAACGAGATTCTTTGTGAAAGAAAAAAATATTCCTACACATATTATGAAGTTTTTTTCTCTCTAACAAAATTCGTACCGGAGAAGACGATGAGATCGGGTTTCTCGGAGGCGATAGTCCGGTGTAAGAAGGCGGTAGTGTTAAGATCGGAGCAGTAAGGCCTTTCAGCTGGTGATACGTCTGAGCATTGCGACTCTTTGCCTAAACCGTAGTGCATATCTGACACTTGTAGTATCTTAAACCGACCATCAGGATTAAACCGGAGTGGGCTTCTACCGTAGGCGTTAACTGGAGAGAAAGAGAGACTAAGGCAAATCAAAGAAACACATAAAACAGAGAATAAGACTAGTAGTGTTTTCTCCATTGTGTTTTTATTTTCTTGAAACTGAAAATGAGAAAGTGAATAATCCTTTCCTTCGGATTCGAGTCTGTTTTTATAGAGCATCATTGATTTGATCTGTATCATATTCTAATGGTATATTCTACAATGTATAAAATTTATCAATATCCAACTGAATTGGCATATGCTTTTTGTTTTTTGTTATTGTTTTTTATAATTCTTTGAAACAAACAGATTCGTTAAATATTCATTTTTATAGTAACAGTTTTTTTCCCACAAAAAAAACAAACAACAATAAAAAAAAAAAAAAAATTAATTTAGACATGAAGAGCCCAAATAGAACAGAAAAAAAAAAACAATTTAATGTGAATTTACACAGACAAAACGAAGCATCTGAAAGGAACATAATAATGACAGGGATAAAAAAACACCAAACAATGCCAGTAATACACAATTAAAGGATCTCTAGAAACCTGATTGAAACAAACTAAGCACAAGCTTCCTTCAAGTGTTCTTGTCTTTAGTAGTAGACTTGAACCATGGAATCCAAACCGAGGTTGTCTTCTGATACGCTCTATAAGCTTCAGCTCTGTATTCTTGTTTCACCATCCGACGCTCGACAAGGATTGTTACATAGCCTAAACACAGAGTATTGACCAACGAACCTATCAAAGTCCATCCTTGACCAAGGTTCCAAGCAAATACGACCAATCCCCACCACCACAACTGTTCTCCCAAGTAATTAGGATGTCTGGAGTAACGCCACAAACCCGTGTCGAGATTGGGGATTTTGGGCTTTCCTTGCTCCTTGAGCTTTTGGTTTCCGGTTACAAACTCGTGGAGCTGCGTGTCTGCGTAGTAAGCCATGACAATCCCCGTCAAACAGATAGCCGAGGAAAGCAAGTCCCAAATGTTAAGTGGCGCATCAACGGAGTGGATGACGTATAATGGTAGACATATCCCAATGAGAAAGATCTGAGCAAAAAAGAGACAACAGAATGAGAGTGATATCATAATAACAGAGAGATAGAAATTGCAAATTCTTCAAGCCTTCAACGAAAAAATGTATACTTTTCTCCAAATCATCCTCATAAAGGCAGATAAGTTTCAGATAACTCGTAACAATCACTCACAGAGATGATCAAAATCTCTACTTTACTCCAACACTCACAGTATAAAGAAGGAATAATCAATAAAAACACGAAAACCGAAAGCTGGTTGAGGCAAATGATCGAACAGTTGGTGGATAAGTAAGATACCTGCTGAGAGACGTAGACGGAGAAGAAGGAGACCCACCACCAGTGTTTCCCGTACTGTTTCCGCAAGTCGTTGAACCTCCAGTCTTCTCTGGCTCCCCATTCCCAATTTTCCCGCCGGAAATAGTTATGAGTCAACCTGATACTCCAGATCCATGTCAGAGTGATGACAATCGTGGATCTCGACTTGTTGTAATGTCCCAGTGGATGCGACGCGAAGTAGTGAACAAGCATTACGGGTATCACAGTCCAATACACATCGATCATCTGCAAAGTTAAGAATCAGACAGTTTAGAAATCAGATCAAAATTTGAAATTCTGAGCAAATGGGCAATGTTTTTGGATGCGTACCCAGTGGCTGGATTGGAGTAAACCGATGACCCAGAAGAGCACATTGACGTTTAAGAAGAAGAGAAGGTTTGCGAGTAGAAGCGGGTGACTCAAACACCATGAGTGAATGTAGGAGAGCTCGGAGTCGGTGGTTGAAGAGTAATTACGGAGAAAGGAAATGTAGAAGACGATCGAAGGAAGTGGAGCAAGGACTGCGATAATGGCGTTTCTGAGGTTCCGATTCATTTTTCACGATGAGGAAGAGTCGTTTGATTCCGGCTAATAATTGAAGGAGGAGCATTGCAATTTATAATTGGGCTTTTGTGTTGAGTGTGTGGGCCCACTTTGATCACTGCTATGATTAGAGTCTTCTGTTTATTTCTACTTTTGGTGGAAATTAAAATATAATGAAATGTTGAAAAGTTCATCTTTTTTTTGTAATAGCGCCGAAAAAGTCTGTGATTTCGAAATTTAGAAATGTATATGAATCAAATCAATTAGACTATGATTATAATCGTGATGATATATGAAATTTCTGACTATTAAAAATCCAAAATTACAAATGTAAGTGGTGAACAGGTTAAGCAGAGTAATATGGACAAATAACGATAAAAATTCAGAGTATGGTGAGAAAAGAAGAGAATCATAATCAATCTTTGATTCGTGATTATATTACTTTTTAAGTAAAAGTGAAGATATCACTGAGAGATGATTAGCAATGCTCGTGGTGACACTAATTATTAGCTTAGCCGAAAGCATTGGATTCTAATTTAATCAGATTATTTAAATTTAAATTAACCACTTTCTATGCGGTCCAAATTTGAACTTTGCTATTAATATCTTACATCCAACACTTTACACCATGGATATTGCATCCAACTGTGAAAAAGAACAAAGAAGAAAAACGACGTCGGTTGATGGGAAAAAGGGATACAAGAATCCCCAATTTGACCGGCTTGGCAATTTTATTCGGTATAATATTAATTGACTAAATTTTGGTTTAGAGAAATTGGAAACCAAAAACATGTTTTAACCGGAAAGATACTCTCTCTCCTCCTACAGGTCAAGAGTCTGGAGAGGCGAGGCATACGCATATTGTCGAGATATCATCTAATCGGTTCCTGTCGCCGCCTTTCTCCGCCGTCTTAAATCGACTTTGCGGATTCGGAGAGAGCGAATCATCTGTAGAGATGTCTGGGAGGTTGCTGAAGAAGGTTCTCCAGGAACATGAAGAATCCAAGCTACGGAATCATCCCGACGAAGAATTGGAAAAGGAAGAAGAAGACGACGACGAGCATCTTGGTGATTCTGTAGGAGGACGTTCTTCTATCAATCCGTTTGATCTCTTGAACGATGGCGATGAAGATCCTGACTCCGAAAAGGTCAGTCTATCAGCTGATTTCACCCCCAAATTTGACGATTAGATTGATTGGTCGATTGTAGATTTCAACTGTATTGACAAGTTTCTTCTGATAATCTGTGATTCATGTCTTCTTCGGATGTAGAGGTAATGCTAAGTGTAACGATTGGGTTTGATTGCAGGAGACAGAGATTGGTGATGAGAGTATAGTTGAGAAGAAGGATGAAGATTTGCATCCTGCGTCAAAGAACAAGTCGAAGAAAAAGAAGAAGAAGAAGAACAAAGAGACTCGTTCAAAGGCTGAAATCGATTTGGATGAGACTTTAGAAGCACATGCGAACTCTGAAAAGCAAGAAAAGATCCAGGAAACGAAAGCACTTGGTGAGTCTTCGAAAAAGGCTCCTTCACGATCAGTGTTGGAAATTGATCCCAAGTATCTAAACCTTGAAAACGAATTGAAGAGAATGTATGGTTCAAAGGTGGTTAGATCACTTGAGAGTAGCAGTCAAGGAGGTGGTGGTGGACCTGGTGGTAGCTCTAGACAGGGACGATTGGGAAGACGTGGAGTCCATCACATCACAAAGACGGTTCTGATATCTCCAATGGAGAATTGGGCTCGCTGGGATCGGTCTTTCTCAATGGAGTTTCTTGAGACTAAAGATGGATGCAACTACTTTAGGTAATAAACATCTTTGACAGGTTTTGTTGTGTTTCTTGCTGTGTTTTCTGATGAAGAAGGTTCCCTTTTGTTGGCACAGATACACTCATTCATCCTCATATGAGCAGGCTCAGAGGGCATTTCAGGCTGCACAAGCTACTCATGATTTAAATGGTGTAGCAAGTGTCCTTAGAAACCATCCTTACCATATTGATTCCCTTATAACTATGGCGGACTACTTCAAGTTCACTGGTGAGCATGAAATGGCTGCAGACGCCATCGGGAAATGTTTGTACGGTTTGGAGCGTGCGTGGCACCCAATGTTCACTCCCTTCCAGGGTAACTGCCGGTTGAAGTTTTCTCACGAGACAAACAAGCCGTTCTTCACGACGCTG
This sequence comes from Noccaea bulbosa, assembly GCA_900406535.1. Taxonomy (NCBI): domain Eukaryota; kingdom Viridiplantae; phylum Streptophyta; class Magnoliopsida; order Brassicales; family Brassicaceae; genus Noccaea; species Noccaea bulbosa. The sequence continues at coordinate 42,508 of OVBJ01000393.1, forward strand.
TTCGCTCACATGAGGAATATGGATGGGCGTGGTTGTCACAGATCAGCGTTGGAAGTCTGCAAGCTCTTGCTTTCGTTGGACACAGACAATCCAGTTGGTGCGCTGTTCTGTGTGGACTATTTTGCTCTGAGAGCAGAGGAGTATGCGTGGTTGGAGCAGTTCTCGGAGGAGTATCAAAGCGACAACTCCTTGTGGCTCTTGCCGAATTTCTCCTACTCGCTTGCTATAGCCCGAGTTTACCTCGAGAAGATGGAGTCTTCATCTACTCATGTAGATACTTCCAAGTCAAGCTCTTTAGATCTGATGATGCAAGCCTTGAAGCTTCACCCGACAGTGCTCAGGAAACTAGTGGACAAGGTGCCTTTAAAAGATCAGGCGTGGACAAAGATACTGAAGCATTCTTACTTCAGATCAGATGAATCGAAGAACCCGTCATTGGATCACCTTATCAAGATATACGTGGAGAGGAATTACCTTATATGGAGGCTTCCTGATGTACAGAAACTACTTGGGAGTGCTGCTGATTTAGTCATTAAGTCACTGGAAGAAAACAAAAGTGAAGCAGAGGACTTCTTTCGTGCAAGGGAAGAAGCTTTCCCTGCTAAGAAGAACGAGTAAGTGTTTTTTTCTTTCAAACTTTGTCTCAGATTCCTTTTGGCTAGAGGCTAGAGCTGATCATTATCACATTTGGTTGTAATTTTGATTCCTCAGGTACTCTCATTTATCAACACATGATTTCTCTGATTCGATGCCGACTCTCCCACCAGACAATTTGCAGAACTTTGTGGCGGCTGATCCGAGAATGGGAGGAGAACAAGTGGCAGCAGGAGGCGGTGGCCAGCACCAAGCACCACCGCCGCCACGTGATTTGGCAAATCGGAATGCACTGGCCGTGTTGTTCGAGTCAATTCTTCCGTGGGCTCAGTACGGAGATGGAGATGGAGATGATGAGATTGAGCATGATGCTCATCACCAACCAGATAATAATGGCTAAACTGTTTGTTCATAAAAGAAAATTTTACAAAATGTTTTGCTGATGATGAGAGAGCTTGCTGTTGTTGTACAGCGCCATTTTGATGGTTTCTTAGTCTTTTAAGCATCATGTATTCATGTTCTTACTAGTTACTACGATTCGATACTTTTGGATTTCTTGTCATTTTATATTCTTTATTTAGAGTGGAATGAATCGATTTGATAACTTGTTATGATTTTGTATTCCATGAAACGGTGTGTTTCATTTGCCGTCTGTTTCAAAGACGTCATCTTTGTTTGCCACGTCACTTGGACTATATTGCAAGTTGACTCAAAGATCACGGGTTGACCTGTATTTTTTGAGAATCGAGGGTAAGTGTAGATTTGCAAACGAATCATATAGATATGTGAATTTCAGGTTTTGGGACGGCTATCGGAACAGAATAGGAATGAAAAATTAGAAATGGGAAATCACGGGACGAGAAAGGGAAGTTTGAGATTAAAAAGTTATATACCTAAACTTTGACTATTTGGGGAAATTAAAGAAATTTTGGAAAAAATATAAAAAAATATGAAAAAAATTCAGGAAAATAGGGGAACTTATTTGGAAATATAAGGAAATTGTATATAATTTTTATTTTTTTTAGGTTTAGTATATGTATTTGGTTGTGATAATCATTTTTTAAAAGAAAATTAATAGTATATATGAAATGAACCAAATATGTTGAAAATAATCCAATAATCTACTATTGTGGTTTGTTTTTATTATCACATAATAGCATTAATTTGTACGATTATTGCACCGTTTTGATTGGTGACCATTAGAGTGTTGATTTATGATTTATATGACGGGTTCATCACTATAATCATATAAGAGAGTGAAATGTCTCATCCAAAATAGTTCATACCAACATCCTCTTTTGGACGAGACATCTTGTTTTTGATGCTCTCTACAACATCGTAAACATCCTTGACTATTTGAAGATTTTCCTCCAAAGTCTTGAAGGTTTTCTTTGCATTTTTCGCAAGACTCTCACCAGTCACCAACCTTCTTCATAGTAGTTTTTTTTTTTTTTTTTTTTTTTGGAANGAAAATGCAGAGAAGAAATAGAGAGAATACAACCAAGAAACTGATATGAATTGCATCAAACCAAATCAGAACCAGCCTAAATAATTTTTGTAAAATCCGCAAGGGAGAGAATACAACGAAGCCGAAACCAGACCAAGCTAAATCAAACCGGATTTGCATCAAACGGAACCCAGACCAAGCCAAACCAAATCGAATTACCCTTGCGATCCTAACCCAATAACTGAAATGATTCACCCTCAAAAAACCATCTTCACCCTAATCTCGAATTGTCTCAAGAACTAATTATTGAGTTTAATATAATTTTTTATCTGTTTCAAAACCACATGGCACATGCACATATTATATCATCTTATCCATTTTCACTGATCTATATCATCCGGTTCAGTTTTAGCTCGAGCCTGTTCAGTATGAGGTCGATATACGGCCACGTCATCTCGAAGTGCGTGTACAATCTTTGACAAAAGGAAAAACACTATTTGCCTATTCGCCTGAATTTGAAAATGGATCGAATCGCGTCTGCGACTTTCTCTTGCTCAGCGATTACAGTGCCTCGCGTCTGTAGAATCAAACCTTTTGGCCGAAACATGGATACTGATCATAGAAAGAGATTCTCGTGTCGAGTAGCTGTAGCTTCTGTAAATACGACGACGGCTAGGGTTTGTTCTCTGCGCATTTTGGCTCTTGTTCCTTTTGCTCGTTTGAGACAAACGATTTGAGTTTGTTCCGGTGATAACTCAGGTCGTTGACAGGGAACTTGACTTAGAACACAAGAAACACCAACTGCTGAGAGCTGTTCAAGAAACTCAACGAGGCCTCACCGCCACTTCAGATCAACGATCTATCATCGAAGAGGCTCTGGTACAGTCATTGTGCTATATGTTGTTGATTTATTTTGTTTTTTTTTTCTTTATGAGTTTGGATTTGGTAGAAACATTTCAGGTGACTGTGGAAGGGTTTAATGGCGGTGAAGCCATTGATCTAGTGAAGTTAGATGGAACATGGAGGCTTCAGTATACATCTGCACCTGATGTTGTTGTTCTGTTCGAAGCTGCTTCAAGATTTCCCTTCTTTCAGGTGGTGAATGATGATGATCAGACAAAAGAGAGAGACATTTGTCTGAGATTTTGTTGGTTTTATTTAATCAGGTGGGTCAGGTCTTCCAGAAATTTGAGTGTAAAGATGGATCAGACGGTGGAATCATTCGGAATGTTGTTCAGTGGAGTGTTCCAAGCTTGTTAGAGGTTCCTGCTTCTTCTCTACTACTTGTCATATTCCCTTTTTTTTCAGACAGTTGCTGTAAGAAATGAATAATACATGGCAGGAGCAAGAAGGTGCAACACTTGTTGTTACTGCAAAATTCGATAAGGTCTCTAGTCGAAACATCTACCTTCAGTTTGAAGAGGTTAGTAGTTGTTTGTCTGCTTTCAGTATCAGCCAGAAGCAATCCAAATTCAGTTTTTCATGGGATTTTTTTGCAGATAAGTGTTAGAAACATAAACATCAATGAGCAGCTTCAAGCTCTTATCGCACCTGCAATTATTCCACGCTCATTTTTAAGCCTTCAGGTTAGAGACTAGTCTCTTGCCTAGAAACCAAGACCTATCAAAGAGGATGACCAAGCTAATAACTCTTTACCGGGTTTTTTTTTCCTCCAGATTTTGCAGTTTATACGCAATTTCAAAGCTCAGATTCCAGTAACCGCAACCAGCCCAGGAAGGTAGATAGATAACTTTGTTTATATACACATAACCTATATTTTAAGATATGACTATGATGCTAAAGATGTTCCTTCCTCTATTATTGTAGGAGATCTGTAGGTGGATTGTATTACCTGTCATATCTCGATTATAACATGCTCTTGGGTCGATCTGTTGGAGGAGGAGGCGTATTTGTCTTTACAAAGTCTCAACCCCTTGAGCTCTGAGAATTACAAAAATCTGTAAAACTCTGCTTTATATCACAAAGACAAGGATGAACAGCAGATTTTGTCTATGTACAAATCTATTCTGCATTGGCATAGAGTTAGCCACTTCCGTTGAGAAGAAAGTTATTTCGAATACTAATGGGTGGCAATTAGAATACATTTGGTATCTATTATCTTCAGCAAACGGTATACCAAATGTTTATATAAGACCAGACGCATCTAACTTTATGGATTCATAACAAAGCACGTTAAAGTCAATTAAAAAAAAAAAAAAAAAACTTATTATGAAGGCGAGAGTTTCTGAATCAAACCGTAACAGCTAAACATGTCTTCAGGTAAACGCCCCCATCATTACATACAGGATCACACCATTGCATCTTTCCCCAAATCTCTCCTCCTTGCTGTCTTTCCAAAGCAATCTCCGCACACCAAATCTCTTCTCTTTTATGAAAGAAGATTGCCAATTTCCCACCGTAACCAACCCTCTTGGAAGACGAGCGAAACATACTAGACAAGAATTCTTCCAAACCATTCACCACACTCCAACACCTCTGCTTTGGATCATACGCTCTCAACTCTTTCTTGTAATAATCATGATAGTACAAGACATTTTCAACAGCACACGCATTGCTCCAACTCTTAGAATTCAGCATCTCGTCCGGTTCCCATTTACTTTCCTTTGGCCCATAAACAAAGCTATTCACAAAGCCTCTCATATAAATCTTATCCTCCATCGCCACCACAAATTCAGGCTGCAATGCGCCTATCTTCACGTCTGGCTTTGTAATCTCATGCTCCCACATTTGAGTTTCTGTATCCAACACCGTGACTCTCTTTGACCATTCTCTCCCACTCACCTTGTCATCATAATCACCATAGTAATCTCCCATTACGTAAATATTTAGGTCGATGAGGGTAGCAACTGTATATTTGAGCTGAATCCCACGAAGACGGCCCAATGAGGAGTTTACCCTAACATGGACTGAGCCGCCTAGCCGAAGGGGGCAAATAGAAAAATGGAAGGAAATCTTAGAGAATATTCAATAAATCTTGTCAAGTTGGTTCCTAATGCTTACTGTTTTCATGATCACTTTTTTACCCAGCAAAAGGCACATGCCACAAACTCTGTAGCTCTCTTAACAGCTATCAATAACAACCAACCACCTTTGGCTCACCTTGTTCGTGTCTTACTTAAAGAAATTCCGGCTCTCCCCAAAATACACATCAATTTCTATTGTGCAGGTTTCGGCTCTCACAAACAACCGGAAGCCACATCCTTGAAGGTGGCAGTTTCGTATTACAACGCCTCGACGAAGACCAAACCTCAAAACTTGGTACGAGACGTGTTAGTAAGCTGTAAGAAACTTGGGTTTGATCGCTCTGTGGCCTTCGATACATTGGATAACCAAAAGTTCCTCAGTGACCCTGGCTTGGAATTCCTTGATGAACAAGATTTGCGTCCCCACTTTCTCTATCCTTTGCTAGTTGATCTGAAGGATGTGAAGCCGGAAGAAACCACTTTCTCGTTGATCTTACCTTGATCTTGTAAGGTAAGCTCCTAATATCGTTCTAAAAACTTTGGGTATCTTTCTTGATTGTATTGAAAAATTGGAAGTCAAAGATGAATTTTAGGAAGATTTTACACTTGTTATATTGTAAGCGAAACTATCCTTGAGATCGTTTCTAGGGTATGATTGTATAAAAAATTTGGAAGTCGTTGCAAAGATTAAATAGCTCTAAACAAGATATTTTAGCTTTGTTACACTTGCTCTAAACTAATTAGGCATGTTGAAAGGTTTATCAAGCTTTAGAAAACATATCTGATATTGACATAGAGATTCTTCACACTCAGCTAACAGAGACCAAAGATAACTTAGTTGCAAAGATGACTGATACAAAAGAAGCCACACACCTTGAATAAGGTTCAGATGCATTATTATCATTATCTAGCTGAGATGGTATTCAAACTAGCTAATATCTCCCGTCTCTAATCTTCAAAATTAAATAAAATTATTCAAATTTTTTTCTCAAACCCTAAACCCAAAATCTTTGTTGGTTTTGATCAGGTGGGTCAGATCTTCCGCAAGTTTGAGTGCAAACTTGAGCTGTGAGAATTAGAAAAATCTGTAAAACTCTGCTTTATATCACAGAGAGAAGGATGAACATTATTATGTTAGCAGATTCTGTCTATGTACAACAATCTAATGTGGTTTTACCGGAGATCTTGTACAATAAAGACAAAATGTTACTGGATTGCTGAGTATAATCAACCAAGTAGACTGTTCCACAGTTCTTTAAGAGAGACATAAGCCTGAGCACAAGGAACAGCCTGTAGCTTGGTCTTTCCATCGATCAGTGTCTCTGTTACTAGACCAAGTCTCACCAACGTGCTTATAGCCTTTTCTACTCGCATCTCGACCTGTATACGTAGCTTAGCAATAGTGAGTCAGCAGCTACAAGGTGTAATGAGAGAGCTCCAAGTTTTATTAAGACCTTTATTTTGAATTTTTCATACAGAAATCTCTCGCATCTATCTCCAACTCCTTGGTGCGACATATTCTGCAGGCAAATAATAATTTTATTCATGTGCATCTGCGGAAAAGCCTCAACTATCCGAAAATGGCATTCAGACAAAAGAGTGGCTGGTTATGCCTAACCTGATTCTTTCCCGCTTGAAGAATAATTGCATACGTCAGCATTGCCTCCTTGTACTGCAGATCGTGAGTAGTTGGACCATCAGTACAATAAGTAAAAACATTTTTCATATGGAACCCATCAGAAATGAAGGAGATCTTGCCTGTTGCTGCTCCGAGGCATCTAAGAGGAAATGGACAGAGCCAAAGCCACTGGCTAAGGTTTTCTCATAAAGCGTCTTGTTTACTAGCAACTGAGCAAGTAGATCAAATGCAATGCAAGAGAGCTTTTCAAAATCAGAACACTTTAAATCAATTGTAGTAAAGAAGGTACGAATTTGGGTTTCAGCTCACTTGATATCTATCCCATGTCTGTTTGTAACCCAAAACCACACGTGTTGCGTAGATTACAAGAGCCGTGACGGCAACCACATCAAGAAACAGTGCTGATCTGTATTGCAAACAATGTGATGCAAAAAAACAGCCTTAAATTCTCTGTTCCTGTAAGACAAAGTGACATAAAGACAAGAGTGTATAAGAAGACATACGGGGATGATGAGATGTTCTCAAACTTGTAGTTTACAAAGTATGCTGTAAGTCCCAATATACTGGCGATATCCAGACGTACCTAACAAATTTTTTGAAGAATTCGGTCAACAAAGATAAGATCAGTAAAGCTGAGTGCATAATATAATGCAACCACACTTACTGTATCTATGATGCGAAAGTAAAGCTTCCTGTGAGGGAAAATTACCTGCGTAAAAGAAAGAAAAAAAAATGGTGGTGAAAACTACAACTGGCAGAAAAGGAACATGAGAAGACAATTATGATGTACATGTGCTATTCTTACAGGTAAATCTGGAATTGGAATTCTTTCAAATATCTCCAATTGTAATGATGACCGGGTTTCATCTTTATTCTTATCGCCTTTTTCACTTGCATCCTTCGTGTAAAGCAAAATTAGTTCTTCAAATGCAGGCTCCTATTCACCAAAGAAAAAAACAGAGTCAACTAAGTTTGACAGTGCTCTACAGACTGAAACAAATTATATATTATTTGCCTAGAAAAAGAATACCTGCAGTGTTGACGGTGATAAAAGAATGGAAATCGAAGTTTTGATCCTTTTCCACAAATCATTTCCGCAAGCTTTCTTTGAAGCAGGTTTCCATATATCACCTAGTGTCATCCTTGACAAGGATATCGGCCTGAGTGAAGATAGTAATTCTAATCAGGTTCAAGGATTAGAAAACATATCTGATATTGACATAGAGATTCTTCACACTCAGCAAACAACAGAGACAAAAAAAAAAAAAAAAAAAAAAANTTGCAGATGACTGGAAAGAAAGAAGCCACGCACCTTAAATAAGGTTCAGATGCATTATTATCATTAGCTAGCTGAGATGGTGATTCATAAGCAGGAGAAGTGAAACCAATCCATGTGAGCAACTTTCTGAAGAGCCTTTCGCGAGGACCAACAGGTGTGAGAAGCCCTTCATACCGGCTAACTGCTCTTTTTGCTGCTAACCGCATGGGGAGGACTGAATCTGAACGGAACTCCCCTTCCAATAATCTATCAGAAGTTTGGACTTGGTCTAGATATGATTCCTTAAAAAGAGACAGCTCCTTGAGCCAGACCTTCATTCTCTCTGACAAATCTTGAATTTCTTGAATTTTGGAAGCCTCACTTAATCCCTATTCATGGAAATTTGGAGAAAGATACGTTATTCAAGTTTAGCAACTAACAAAGCTCAGAGGTTTGCCCATGGATCAAAATAACAAAGCATTTTCCTCACTTAATAGGCGTCAGACCTTGTTTATCAGTTTTCCAAGTTTTCTCAGGGGTTTTGAAATAGTAGAGAAGATTCCTTGTAGAACTATAGACTGGATATAGTCTAGCTTCTCCACAAGTAACAAACCCTTCTCCTTCTCAGTGGCATATCCACGCCTGAAATGACAAATTCATACGCAGGTCATTTCTCCATTAGAGCACAAGACCTCAAGGATCACATATGGAACATGACTCAAACGCAACAACAACAATAATGCATTTATTTGGACCACGAAACCTATCAAAGACGGCAAGGCCACAGAATGAAGGGTCTATAAAGTTACTAAATCTTCCTACATTGACCCAAAGAGGTAATAGAAGTGTTTGCAGTATCCAAAGCTGCAACATACAAAACTAGATAATACAGTGTACAAAAGTACCAAAAGATACAATATTTACCTGAAAACAATAGCATTGGACTCTGACGCCTTCTTCCAATCAACGTATACAGGCAAAGTAAGAAGGTAATCCGTGTTGAGAGCAGACGTCAGTGCCAAATCCCTAGCTGAAAGCTCTTCAAAACCAGCATTGTCGAGAAGCTGAATGAAGGAATGCTGGAACCGGGTTGCAGCAGTAACACTGCATTCAAACATATCACCAAGCTATCATTCAGACTTTCACCGCATAGTGATTCTCATAGAATGCCGGATGGTTTATAATACCTTTCAGCCGAACGTCTCTTTGCATCTTTTCTGGAGGAAATTAAAAAGTTCCAAATGTCGAAACCATCAGCCAAAGGGGATGATAAACCTTCGTATCCATTAACACTCCCAGGTTCAGATTTCTTTGCTTTCGAGTTACTTTCCTCCTCTGACTCTGAGTCAGTTTCTCTACCTGAAGTAGAACTTTCTTCATCACCACCAATGTTTACCTTCTCCAGAGATTGAGTGGCAACGAAATCGGCTCTCATCTGCTCTAAAATCCTCTTGTGCTCCGCGTGAAGGATCGAGTCCAAGCACCTAAAGAGTAAAGTGTTCCAGAAACAGGTCAAGAGAGAGCTTCAAATACTAACTATGATAATTCAATTCGCGTTAACTTATAAAATCAGCTTACGAGGCAAGGAGGAGAAAGATATCAGCGTCTCCGTCTTGGGAATAAAGGAGCGTCGTTTCAATGGCGTTGACGAGATCAGACTTGGAGACACTGATGTATTTCTCACGAGGAACATGGACACTAGAAATCCCCTCTTCATCCTCCGAATCGTCGTCATCTTCAAGTCCATCGCCGCCATCTTCCGCCGTAGGAAGCTCCGGTTCCAGCTTCCAGCCACCGCCGTTTGAAAGCTCAGTCAAGCTAACAACCGCTCGTTCCGACTCTCCAGAGACTACATCAAGAGGCGCAAAAGCTGCAGCCGCCTCGGCGGTCAGACGGCAACGAACTGAGCCTGACCGACGACGCAGAGCTGGAGACGGCTTAGATCGCGATGGAAGAGCGACGAAGCTAGTGAGGCTCCGAAGAGACAACATACTGAATTTGAATCTGAATCTGAATCTTTTGCTGAGACGAGAGATTCAGATACATTTGCAGAAGAAGATTCGTGACCATTGAAGAAATGAATGAAGTAGCCGGAAAATAGATTTTTGATTTCCTCCGCCCGGTCAAACGCATAAAGACGAAATCGTGAATTAACGGCTCTAAACGACTCACACGCGTCCGACCCTATAACCAACCGATTAACTTGGAAACTCTCTTTCTCTCTCAGAGACTCCAATAGTGAAGAGCGCAAGCGCAGACCCTCTTGTTCCTCTAGAGGATCTCATGTTCGTTGTTGATTGTCATGATTAAAGTTCTGATTAATTTCCTCAAATGGCACAATGCCTTGCAAGTAGTGTTTGTCCTTTGTCGTACCAAAATACATAGCCAAAAATAAAGATAAACCGAACAATAATCCAATTACGCGAAACCCTACATTTTTTTTGTTCTTTTTTCTTGTTAAGTCATCATCTATTGAATTTTGGTTTTCTCTCTGGATAATATTGTCCAGACGATCGCCAAATCCTTCCTTCAAGCGACACAACCATCACAGAGACATCATCATGGTACTTCCTTCGATCTCCTTGAGGTATATCCAACAGATCATGAAACTCCATCCCTGCAAAACACATCACAAACCCCACAGAAAATGCTTGGTTTAGTTTAAACCAAAAAAACTGTACCAACCGGATCATTTCATGTCTAAACACTGTACCGTTCTTGGTGGCTGCACGAGAGAGAAGCTCTGCAATGAGGTATTGAGCAGGATCGCCTTCAGGAACGTTTTCGATGAACCAAGTCACGTGAGCAACAACCTCTTCGTTGCTGAAGTATTCATACAGTCCATCAGAGCATAAAACCAAGAAACGATCACTTGAAGTGAGCCTGTGATGGACAATGCACGGTTCGCAAGTGATGTACGGATCTGTTCCAATGTAGTCTACTCTGAACATCTCAAGCAAAGCTTCATTGAAATTCGGCTGCAACAACCATGAAATATTCACAAGGTGAACGAACGAGCAGCCCATATAAAGTAATTTGGTTATCAACGTTTGAGGACTTGTCTCTTTACCTTCTTGAGAAATCCAGCACCGAAAGCTCGAGTGACTTTGAGTTGGCCTTTGACTCTGTCTTTGAGTATGGACTGGTCATCTTCTGGATGTTCGGATCTAATTCGCGAAACTTCCTGAAACATATAAAGAAACTTGCTTTTTTGACAAACCAGAGCTACAATGAAGTTGGCAAATCAATAACAAAGACTAAGACTCCTCAATTCAGGATTATACATATATGCATTTACCTCTTCCACACTCGTGCTATGGTCACTTGAGAGTTGAACGGCTCTCATCTTTAACCGGTAGGAAGTTACATCTCTGTTTTTGTTTGAGACGCTAATCTGAGTGGTTTGATTGTGTACTGGAGATTCTTCTGATATTTTATCCAGCTCCACACGCACAAGTGATTCTCTGGACCTACTCTTATGCCCCATACCCTCGTCAACTCCAAACCCGGGATTAGAATGACGATCGTGGAGCCTTTCTTGGGCTAAGATAGCCCGACTATCCCCAACATTCATCACGTAAACATCTTGATCCTTCATGAGCATTACGAGAACACATGAACCCATTAGAGCAAGCTCTGGGTTTATGTCAAGAGACTTCTCTACCATTTCCATGTAAGCCTCTTCAGTACTTTCCAGTGCTCTAGCCATTGCTCTTAGAACAGCATCATGGTCTACAGTTCCTGACCAGCGTCTCCTAATCGGTCCTGGTGGCTCCGCTATCTTCTCTTCAATGCTTGTCCTTTCTTCTCTGTGCCAATCATAACTCCAGGGAAACAGCTTTTTCCGTAAAGACTTCTGTTTTTGATACATTCTTCTTATCTTTGAGCTTATTTGCGATTTTTTCGTTCCATGGCTTTGTCCCTGGTTCGGAATCCCATCAAGAACGCTATGCTCACTGGTACACGGCTCATTCCCCGCTCCTCCACCTGAAGTAGACGGATTTTCGGTCATATCATTTAGAGCCACACTCCCTCCATGAGAATGTTCAAGTCTGATTTCTTCTCCGTCCCACCGTTCCAATTGAAGTAGCTCGTAAAGTCTCATGCTTTTCTTGCAAGGGCCTGCTAAATTTCCAGGTGGACCATCAGCAATCTGAGCGTCGGCATTTCCAAGGCTACTACTTTCTACCAGTACTGAATTTGAATGCTGCTCACTTATTGTTTCTGGAACAAACAAGTTATCTTCTGTAGAAAGAGGTTCCTGGTCTGGCTGCAATGGATTATGTACAGATGGCTCGTCATAATCCCAGAGAAGACCTTCCAGTTCCTTGTCTATAGCTTTGTATAGATGACTCATTACGAAATCTGGTGCGTCCGGTCCACTAAACCCATCATATATCCCTATGAAGAGCCATCCTTGTTCCTCTGAAAGCACCACATGGACCCTGTCTTCTCCAGCTTTCCCATGAGCCCACTGCAAGTTCCGGTTGCTCTCTAGACAACTTTCCGGGTCCTCACCGTGTAACTTACCTTCTTTTCCAGCAGGCCAGGAAACCGTAGTCTCTGGATTCAAGAAGAAGCGATGCATCCAACTCAACCCTCCAGACCGTCTGGAAAATGTCCTCCTCATTGGTCCGCTTACACTCCTCATAAACCGCTGAAACCGAGGCTTTCTCCGTCTAAAAGAAAGCGGCGCCGAGAAATTAGATTTATCAGATACATCAAGAGGTCCAGACATCACTCCTTTCTCCATAGGCCCTGACATGAAGCCGTTGTTTCTATCCAAAGGACCAGATGCAAAACCTCTCTCTAGAGGCCCCGACATGAAACCGTTTAAAGGTCCCGAACCACCACGAGGGACCGGCTGCAAAGGAATCGAAGCAAAAGAGGATGTGCTCTCAAATGAAGCAGCAAGCTCCAACACTTCACTCGAAGGAAATGCCATTTGATTACCAGTCCTTGCCGTGGAAACATTGGCACTAACCGAAGCACCTGAGATTGCCTTAAACGTAGTCTCCGCCAAACCTTTACCGTTGTGTCTATTCGAGAAAGAAGGGTCATCGACGACATCGTTTCGAAACGATCCGCTAAGTGTCTCGGAGTCGAGTGTGCTTGAATCAATCGTGAACCTCTCCGAGTTAAACGGAGTAATATCCGGAGACTCGAAGATGCTTGGCCTAACGTAGCAAAAGGAATGCCCTAAACCTTCATCTAAGGGTTCGAGAAACTCCAAATCGACGCCGTTTTTGTCATTTGACGGCACGAAACAACCGACAACGCGGGAAGTTCCGTTTCCCATCTCACTCAGGCAATACTACAAACACCTTCCGGGCACGATCCCATTACAAATCTCTAAAGAGTTTACGCAATTTCCAGCACCAGAGCACATAACAAACAGACGAACAAGAGGCGAAATACCGGAAATTCTTATGAACCCTACAAAGATCCGGCGCGATTTTCGGAACCCAAGCATCATCTGAGGTTCAATCTCTGAACATTGAAACGGAAACAAGTACCTGACAGTACCAAATTGGGTTTTTTTTTGAAAAGGAAAGCAAAAAACAGCTGAAATGCCCCCAAAATCTTTGCTTTCAGAGCTCTTGCGTAAACAGTTTTGAAAAAGGAAAATCAGTGATCTAACCTTTCCACGGCTGCTGAAAGCTTGAAGAAGGAGATGGATCAAGCAGAATCTGGAAACAAAATCCAAAGGAGCGGCAAGGAGATAGTGTATCGGAAGCAAATAGAGACGGTAAAGGGGGAAAAAAACGCCTCTTTAGATTTCTATGGGAATCTGACAAAAAGTACCAATTTTAAAAATTATACAAAAAAACAGAAAAATTAAACGAGAAAATAAAAAGGAAGAAGAAGACCCAGATTGAGATTTAACCATGCAGATACGACCAGCTGTTAAAGATCCAATCTTTCCAGGAAAAACAAAACAAAATTTATTTTAAAAAACATAAAAAGCTAAAACCCAGAACAGTAGTTTAAAGTTTTTCCCCTCTTTCAGATATACGGAGAAACCGAGATTCAAAATCGAACAACACTAGAAACGCAACCCAAAAGAGCTGAAGATGAGGAAGAAGAAGAAGAAGAAGAAGCAGCAGCTTGAAACTGTAATATGGGTTTGAAAATTGAAACTGAGAATTAAAATTTCACTTTTTAAAAAAAAAAACTATTTTTAAGTCATCATCGGTGAGCAGAGAAGAAAAGAGGTGCGTCTTCTCTCTTTCTCGGGGTTTTCAAATGGTTTGGGAGGGTAAGAAAAATAAGTGATTAAACAAAAACTAAAAAAAAAAAATCAAAGAGCAAATAGAAAATTAAGTAAGAAAATTCTAACAATTGCGTTGAAAATTGCAAAAAAGTGAAGACCGTCTTTTAAGGGTTTTTATTTCTTTTTTTCATTTTCATTATCGAATTTCCGGAAAATGAAATCTTTTTTTTTTTTTTGTCATCCGGAAAATAAAATATTTTTAGAAATTATATTAATGGGGTTTGCAAATGATTGGAGGTATACAATTACTGGTGATTCACGTCATTATTGTTCTCATCGATGGACCCTTTGCATGGGTTGAATTTTTTTCCGTGGGGTCCGTTTTATTCACACCGTTTTTTATTTTATTTGATTTCTTGCCAATTTTTCTAAAAAAAACTTTATATTATATGTATGTTCTTAATTTTTTTTATAATTAGTTGCATTGAATCTTGCCCCTCATATCGGAAGATTTGACCGGTGTTAATTTTATTATATAGTTTGAACTTTCAAGTATGTTAACGTGTTAGTCTTGTTTATTAATAATTTACTATTATTAATTATCATGTTCTAGGCTAGCAATTTTATTTTAAATCTCAAGTGGCTCCATATATTTCATTAAACGAGGTCAATTTAACATTTTTCCATGTCTAATAATATACTAGGAAACAGTAAAAATGGAACTTGGTCCGTCGATATATTTTTTTATTTTTTTAATGTTACGGTTACGAATCTAATGAATGAGTGTAACTTTTCTATATTTGAACTTTCACAAAATATAAGAAAGTTGGACGATTGTAATTTGTAATGATGCCTAACATGCAAGAGAAGCCAACTCCACGAGCGAATAGAGTCACGTTAAAAAAACAAACAAAAAACAAACAAACGGTTTGACTTAACCAAATCCACTCTCTCCTTTTG
Source organism: Noccaea bulbosa (assembly GCA_900406535.1). NCBI lineage: Eukaryota > Viridiplantae > Streptophyta > Magnoliopsida > Brassicales > Brassicaceae > Noccaea > Noccaea bulbosa. Next base: position 57,604 of record OVBJ01000393.1, read on the forward strand.
CCTTTGAGTTTTTGACTACTGACAAACTCTTTCAACGCCCAAGAAAATCATGCCTTTGGTTTCACACTGTTTTGTTTATTATTTTGGAGCAATGACAGATCCAAAACCAAAGCCATTATCAAAATCACCCACTACGCTAAGTTTTGTTCTTCTTTTTAATATCCTAGAATATAACAGGAGTTATTGGAGATTTGGAGTGGCCATCAAAATAAAATGAAGTTTTCCACCACCGTTCTGTTTAACTATTTTTTTTTTTTGGTTCAATAACTATTTTATTTTGTAACAACGAAAATTCACATATATAAAAAAAGAAATTTCTGTATATTTTATACGTGCATCCAAATCGTATCTACAACTATAATGCAATTGCGTATAAATAACTAAATAAGAAGTGAAATCGGTGTTCTGATTGTTCTTAAATTTATTTAAAAGATACAACTACAATTTCGAAAATCTATTTTAAAAGAATCAGCTTTTCCATCTAAGATAATAGAGGGAGACATAAACTACATGAAATGTGTAACTTCAAAGCTGCCAAAGAGGGAAGCTGTCAACGGTTCTTCATGGGCAAGAGTGGGCTGGGCTAAATGATACATTTAGATAGGCCCAAATATTTATACAGAGCATTCCAATCACGTGGATGCGCATGCGGCGAGATAACTTTGAACAGATTCGATGCCGACAATATGGAGGAACAACATACAATTACAAACTAAAATTAATTCTGGTTTTTTTTTGGTGGTTAAACAACAATAAACTCTGTTGACTCAATTGGTTTTGGCAGTAATTGAGGAGGAACATTAGTAAAATCCTCTTATAGTTATTAACGTTCCCCAAAAAAGTCATAAAATAATAAATTTAAAGATATAAAGTCATATATAATAATTATTAACGTTCCCAAAAAATAATAAACCCATTTCATGAATTCTTTGCTCATTTCATTGTTTGGAAAGTGAGTTTGGGCATAAACTATTCATAGGCCCAAAATTCATGCTCGCGGCCCTTTAGTTGTCTTGTCGTAAATGAAGGCCCAATCGTTTGCTTATGTATATCGTTGTATTCTTCATTCTTCCCGGGAACCCTAAATCTGGAAAAGAAAGTAATCTTCTTGTCCTTGTTTGTTCTTCTTCTTAGGATACTCACACACTGCTTGTTACTCTCTTTTTAACCTAGTAGTTGATGATTTAATCTCCTCCTTAATTCTAATTAGATTTTGTTTTGTGTACTACTACCTTAGGGGATGCAATTGAACGGTAAATCTATCTCTGAGGAGAGAGAAGGACGAATCCGGTAAATTGATTTTCCGTTTTGTTGTTGATTTGGTAAATTGATTTTCCGTTTTGTTGTTGATTTGGTTTGTGTGCTCGTTTTTGACCTTAATGGCTCAACGTGTTTTGCTTGGTGGTAAAAGCCATGCTTACATATTTATGGTGGGAGAGGGAGAGGGCGCGGTAGAGAAGGCGCTGAAGCTAAGTGGAAGTGAGATGGATGGGCACAAACTAGTTGTTACTGCGCTATGGCTTCCCTTAGGAACCAGTCGAATACGCAGGTAAACAATTGTTTGGCAGATTATATTTTTTTTTTGTATCTTTAAAGATGCTGATATGCAAA